>MCJB01050618.1:0-41420 GCA_002018475.1 Nicotiana obtusifolia | reverse complement strand
CCTTCGTGGGTAACGAAAATGGATCTTATAGAACAAGATGGGCATTGGGTTCTACTTAAAGGTATAAAAAATCGGGCTA
This sequence comes from Nicotiana obtusifolia, assembly GCA_002018475.1. Taxonomy (NCBI): domain Eukaryota; kingdom Viridiplantae; phylum Streptophyta; class Magnoliopsida; order Solanales; family Solanaceae; genus Nicotiana; species Nicotiana obtusifolia. The sequence goes on along the minus strand of MCJB01050618.1, from coordinate 41,341 downwards.
AAACACCCCTGTCAGGTCAAAAATGCGATCCCCTATGCCAAAAATGCGGTCCGCATTTCACCTTTGCGGTTCGCATTTTTGGTCGCAATTCTCGCTCCAAGTTCTGTCTCAGTTTGCGACATTCTGTGTCAAAATGCGGCCAAAATGCAGTCAGATCTGCGATCGCAGATCTGACATTTCTGCAGATTTTTTCCTCGACGCGAAAATAGGCATAACTTTCTCATACGATGTCCGAATTGGACGATTCTTTTTGCTATGGCTCCGAAATTTCGATGCGGATCTAATTCTTCAATCAAAACTGAATTTGGAGTTCATTTTCATAATATGATACCACTTATTCTTGAAGATACGACATCGACACATTCTTGAAATGCCAAAGTTAAGCTCCATCAACCATCCAAAATCCCTTCGGGTCCCTCGAGACCTCAACCAAACATGCCAACATGTCCCATAACATTATTCAATCTTGTTCCAACCTTCGGCACGTTCAAATCAACATCATAACATCAAATTCGCACCGGATTCAAGCCTAAGAATCCCAAAATCTTCTAAATCGCTCTTTTGATCTAAGCCCGACCAAACAACGTCCGAATGACCTGAAATTTTGCACACAAGTCATAAATCACACATCGAAGCTACAGCAACTTTCGGAATTTCATTCCGACCCTCGGATCAAAATCTCGCCTATCCACCGGAAATCGCCAAAATTCTAACTTTACCAATTCAAGCCTAATTCCACACGGAACCTCCAAAACTAATTCCGATCACTCTCCTAAGTCATAAATCCTCTCCCGAAACTAACCGAATCATCGGAATTCACATCCGAGCCTTCTAACTCATAAGTTAACATACAGTTGACTTTTACAACTTAAGCCTCCTTGAAAGAGACTAAGTGTCTCATTTCTTACCGATTTCACTCCGAATGCAACTTACTCAATTCGATCACATGAAACACGGATAACGAAGCATAATGAGGTGGAAATTGGGGTAACGGAGCGGTAACTCGTGAGAGGACTTGTCGGGTCGTCACATTTTCCCCCACTTAAACAAACGTTCGTCCTCGAACGTGCTAAGGACTATTCCGAGGAAATTAAATTTCTATGTGTATCATTACACACTCTTGCGGGTGATTCTACGTCACCGTTAATTTAACATGGATCCGACAACGCCTACTCAATTGATGATTATTTCTTTGATCCACATTTTTAAACTTCAAGCCAAATTTCTCACAGCCCAATTAATTCAACATAGCGTATTAGTCTCAACCGACTGTAGCAACTCGTGCTTACACGCCCATCATATGTATGCCCATAACCACGTCTCTGGTTATAATAGTTGTTCATACTTAATTGATGCATCATCAATTAACTTCATTTTAACCGAAACCTCGTTTCAATTTTCACAACACTGCCAGCAATTCGCGAGGCATTAAGACCTCATAATCATTTACTAGAATCTACGAGTCACATTCAACGCCAACTAGGCACTCACCTTGTAGGTTAAAACTCAATAATTACAGCACGAATATGGATAAATGTGCACAGAAATACANATTCCGATCACTCTCCTAAGTCATAAATCCTCTCCTGAAACTAACCGAATCATCGGAATTCACATCCGAGCCTTCTAACTCATAAGTCAACATACAGTTGACTTTTACAACTTAAGCCTCCTTGAAAGAGACTAAGTGTCTCATTTCTTACTGATTTCACTCCGAATGCAACTTACTCAATTAAATTACCTAAAACATTGATAACACGGCATAATGATACAGATATTGGGGAAGACGGAGTAGTAACCCGTGAGACGATTTACCGGGTCGTCACATTCTTCCCCTCTTAAACAAACGTTCGTCCTCGAACGGGTCAAGAGACATACCTGAAGTTCCAAATAGGTGAGGATATCTGTTCTGCATCTCCCTCTCGGTTTCCCAAGTAGCCTCTTCCACAGTCCGACCTTTCCATTGGACCTTCACCGAAGCTATCTCCTTGGACCTCAACTTCCGAACCTGACGATCCAAAATTGCCACTGCTTCCACCTCATAGGTCAAATTGTCATCCAACTGAATCGTGCTGAAGTCCAAAATGTGAGACGGATCCCCAATATACTTTCGGAGCATAGAAACATGAAACACTGGGTGTACACTCGACAGACTGGGTGGCAAAGCAAGCTTATACGCCACCTCCCCAACTCGCCGAAGTACTTCAAAAGGCCCAATGAACCGAGGACTCAATTTCCCTTTCGTTCCGAACCTCATAACACCTTTCATGGGCGAGACTTTCAGCAAGACCTTCTCTCCAACCATGTAAGACACTTCGCGAACCTTTCTATCGGCATAACTCTTTTGCCTCGACTGTGCTGTACGAAGCCTCTCCTGGATTACCTTCACCTTTTCTAGAGCATCTTGAACCAAGTCAGTCCCCAATAGCCTAGCTTCACCGGGCTCGAACCAACCAACCGGAGATCTACATCGTCTCCCATATAGAGCCTCATACAGAGCCATCTGAATACTTGACTGATAGCTGTTATTATAAGCGAATTCTGCAAGAGGCAGAAACTCATCCCATGAGTCTCTGAAATCAATAGCACATGCGCGCAACATGTCCTCCAGTATCTGAATGGTATGTTCGGACTGCCCATCCGTCTGAGGATGAAATACTGTGCTCAATTCCATCTGAGTACCCAACTCCCTCTGCACGGCTTTCCAGAACTGCGAGGTGAACTGAGTACCTCTATCAGAAATGATAGAAACTGGAACACCATACAGCCGAACAATCTCTCGGATATAAATCTTTGCCAACCGTTCTGAAGAATAGGTGGTACACACAGGAATGAAGTGTGCGGACTTGGTCAGCCGATCCACAATCACCCAAATAGCATCGAACTTCTTCAAAGTCCGTGGGAGTCCAACAACAAAGTCCATAGTGATCCGCTCCCATTTCCACTCGGGAATAGCTATCTGCTGAAGCAAACCACCCGGTCTTTGATGTTCATATTTTACTTGCTGACAGTTGAGACATCGGGCTACAAACCCCACAATATCCCTCTTCATCTTTCTCCACCAATAATGTTGCTTCAAATCCTGGTACATCTTTGCGGCACCTGGATGAATAAAATACCGTGAGCTATGGGCCTCATCAAGAATCAATTCCCTAAGACCATCCACATTGGGTACACAAATCCGACCCTGCATCCTCAACACTCCATCGTCACCAATGGTCACATCTTTAGCATCATCATGCTGAACTCTGTCCTTAAGGACATGAAATGCGAATCGTCATACTGACGTTCCTTGATGCGATCATATAACGAAGATCGAGAAATCACGCAAGCCAACACCCGGTTAGATTCCGAGATGTCTAATCTCACCAGCCTATTAGCCAAGGTCTGGACATCGACTGCAAGAGGTCTCTCTCCAACTGGAATGTATGCCAAACTCCCCATACTCACTGCCTTTCGGCTTAAAGCATCAGCCACCACATTGGCCTTTCCCGGATGGTATAGTATAGTAATATCGTAATCCTTGAGCAATTCTAACCATCTCCGCTTCCTCAGATTAAGATCTTTTTGCTTGAACAAATGTTGAAGGCTACGATGATCAGTGAACACTTCACAAGATACGCCGTATAAGTAATGCCTCCAAATCTTTAAAGCATGAACTATGGCAGCTAGCTCCAAATCATGCACGGGATAGTTCTTCTCATGAGGCTTCAACTAACGAGAAGCATAAGCAATAACTCTACCCTCCTGCATTAATACACAACCGATCCCAATTCTTGAGGCATCACAATATACGGTATACGAACCTGAGGCTGATGGTAGAACCAATACTGGAGCTGTGGTTAAGGCTGTCTTGAGCTTTTGAAAGCTCTCCTCACACTTGTTCGACCATACAAATGGAACACCCTTCTGGGTCAATTTTGGTCAAAGGCGACGCAATGGATGAGAAACCCTGAACAAACCGGCGATAGTAGCCTGCCAGCCCAAGAAAGCTACGAATCTCTGTGACCGAGGACGGTCTAGGCCAACTCTGGACCGCCTCTATGTTCTTTGGATCAACTTGTATATCCTCGCTGGACACCACGTGCCCCAAGAAAGCCACTGAATTGAGCCAAAACTCACACTTGGAGAATTTTGCATAAAGCTTCTCCTCCCTCAATCTCTGTAATACAACTCGCAAATGTTCTGTGTGCTCTTCCTGATTACTCGAGTACACCAGAATATCATCAATGAATACCACCACGAACGAATCCAGATAAGGCCGAAATACATTGTTCATTAACTGCATGAACGCTGCTGGGGCGTTGGTTAGCCCGAAAGACATAACAAGAAACTCATAGTGGCCATATCTAGTCCGGAACGCAGTCTTAAGAATATCTGCATCCCTGATCTTTAACTGGTGATATCATGAACGGAGGTCAACCATAGAGAACACTCGTGCTCCCTGAAGCTGGTCAAATAAATCATCAATGCGAGGCAAGGGATATTTGTTCTTGATTGTTACCTTGTTCAATTGCCTATAATCGATGCACATTCTCATCGTGCCATCTTTCTTTTTCACAAATAGAACCGGTGCACCCCAAGGTGACACACTAGGCCGAATGAACCCCTTATCTAGGAGTTCCAGAAGTTTCTCTTTCAACTCCTTCAACTCTGCTGGTGCCATACGATACGGTGGAATAAAGATGGGCTGAGTGCCCGGCACCAGGTCAATGCCAAAATCAATATCCCTATCCGGTGGCATGCCTGGTAGGTCTGCAGGAAATACATCAGGAAAATCCTGCACCATTGGAACAGAATCGATGCTTGGAGTCTCAGCTCCAACATCCCTCACAAACACTAGGTATGCAAGGAAACCCTTCCCAACCATACGCTGGGCTTTCAAGTATGATATCACCCTACTAGGAATATAATCGATCACGCCACGCCACTCGATCCGCGACACACCCGGCATAACCAAGGTAACTGTCTTGGCATGACAGTCTAAAATAGTACGACATGGAGATAGCCAATCCATGCCTAAAATGACATCAAAATCTACCATGCTTAGTAGTAATAGGTCCACTCAGGTCTCAGAACCCCCAATAGTCACTATACACGACCGGTATACACGGTCCACAACAACAGTATCGCCCACCGGGGTAGACACATAAACAGGTAAAGCAAGAAACTCCCGGGGCATACCCAAATATTGAGCAAAATATGAGGACACATATGAATAGGTGGAACCGGGATCAAATAATACAGACGCATCTTTGTGGCAGACTGATACAATACCTGTAATAACGGCATCTGAAGCACTGGCATCTGTCCTGCCTGGAATAGCATAGAATTGGGCCTGGCCACCGCCTGTTCGACCTCCCCCTCTTGGGCGGCCTCTGGCTGCCTGACCTCCACCCCTAACTGGCTGGGCGGGTGGTGAGGTAACTGGATCAGCAGTCGAGGGTTGACCCCTTTGTTGGGACGACCTAGCACCACGATTAGGACAATACCTCCGCATGTGGCCCATCTCGCCACACTCATAACAGTTCACTGGTGCACTAGCAAATGCAATCGGCCTAGAAGGACCCTGGGCTGACGGACCATGAGCTGGAAGAGCGCTGAGTGATGACTGGCCCTGCTGAAATCCATTTCCACGACCTGCAGATGCCCCACTATACCCTGGGCGGATCGGCTGAGCAGGCCTGAAGGAACGACCTCTACCTTGCTGAAACTGGCCTCTCGTAGGAGTACCACTGTAACTATCCGATCCTCGAGGCCTCTTAGCCTCCCTCTCCTCTCGCTCCTGATGGCGAACCATCTCAATCTCGCGAGCTGTATCAACCACTTCATCGAAAGTAGCACCCAACACTCTCTCACTGGTCATAAGAATACGGAGATTATAGTTAAGGCCATCCACAAACCTCCTGATCCTTTCACGATCAGTCGGAACCATCCAGACAGCGTGTCGAGCCAACTCAGAAAATTTTGATTCATATTGCGACACAGTCATATCCCCCTGTAGCAGCCATTCAAACTATCTACGCAGCTCCTCTCTGCGAGACTACGGCACATACATCTCCAAGAATAGAGCGGAGAATTGCTGCCACGTAAGGGGCGCTGCATCAACCGGCCTACCCCTCTCATACGCCTCCCACTAATTAAAGGCATCAACCGGCCTACCCCTTAGCACCACTGAATGACGGAGGCTGGAGTATGCCAAACCTCTCAAGGTGACGCTGCTCATCATCTGGCATAACTGGTACTATGAATTCCTAAGCTGGTGCAGCTGGCTGGGCTGGAGGTGCCCCCGGCATCTGAAGTCCCTGCACTACCTGCTCAGGCGTGCGGGCAACTGGAGTCTGGTTGCCTCCCCCGGCCTGTGAGGTAGTTGCGGCTGTGGTGGCAAAAACCGCCTGAGCCAGGCTAGTGCAAACAGATAATATCTGAGCCAAGGTCTCCTGAAGACCTGGAATAGCGATAGGCACAGCTGGTGCCTGAACTGGTGCTGCTGGAGCCTGTTCCTGAGCTGGGGCAGCTGGTGGATCAACAGATGCTGCTCTTGCCGCTCTGCCTCTACCACAACCACGACCGCGTCTACGGCCTCTGGTGGCCTCAGTGGGTGGTACTGGTAGTCATCCACCTCGTCCGGTAGTTCGCGGCCTCTCCATCTGTGAGAGAACAGGATAGCAAAAGTTTAGTGCCCGGACCCAAAAGTTCGCACGATAAGAATTTCAAGAATATGGAATTTTTCCTATAAAGGTTTCGCAGCCTCTCGAAGATAAATACAGACGTCTCCGTATCGATCCGTGAGACTCTACTAAACCCGCTCATGACTCGTGAGACCTATGCAACCTAGGCTCTAATACCAAGCTGTCACGACCCAAAATCCCAACCATGATCGTGATGGCGCCTCTATTGAAGACAAGGCCAGCCAATTCAAACTAAACTTCATTCAAACAGTTAAACAATACAAAAATAATATAAGTACGGTTTAACAACAATAATTTGCAGAAAAATATAGTGAACCATCCCAACTACAGCCCGAACCGGGGTGTCACAAAGTCATGAGCAACTAATGAAAATCCTAATAATAAGATTACTGTTTCAATATGTTTGGCACAATTATTTGAAATAGTGGAAACAACAAGGTAAAAGAGATACGGGGCTGCTGACGCCAACAGCTACCTCGTAAACTCTGAATCGCCGCCCTGACAGTAATAATAGTCAATACCTCGGAGCGGAATCAATAACGCCTGAATCTGCACACATGGTGCAGGGAGTAATGTGAGTACTTCCAACTCAGTGAGTAATTATTATAAATAACAACTGAGAGAAGGAAACACATGAGGCATACAACAATCTATAATGAAACAGTAGAACATGTAAATAATCAAGTCAATAACATGAAGTAAAAGAAAATACATGACTGGCCAAGTCATATCTCGTGACGGCGTGTCACCCGTTCCCATGGGTACTCGGCGCTTACTGTGGGGGGTGCAGTAGCGCAATATCTCGTGACGGCGTGTCACCCGATCCAATTTATCACATTCCTTGGCGGCGTGCCACCCGATCCCATTTACATCATTTGAAAAGTCATTTAAATTTCAAAACTGAATTTAAGAAATGAATCAAATCAGCTAGAAAACAGTGATAAATTACCCCTAAAGGGTTCACATAACCAGCACGAAGCCCAAATAATACCCCTGAAGGGTTCACATAACCGGCAAGAAGCCCAAATATGGCAATCAACCCAAATCATGATGATAACACGTAAGTTTCAATAAATTGCATAGTAAAATCATCAATCAGGACGGACCAAGTCACAATCCCCAGTAGTAAACGACCCCATGCTCATCATCGAGCGCGAGTCTCACTCAATACAGCACTACGAAGTGCAAATCCGGGGTTTCAAACCCTCAGAACATCATTTAAGATCATTACTCACCTCAATCCGGCTAAATCCTTAACCCACGACGCCTTTGCCCTTTGAATTGGCCTCCACGTGCGTGGAATCTATCAAAATTCATAACAATTACATCATAATATGTTGAGGGAACAAAGTCCAAGCGAAAACGATCAAAAATACTCAAAAATCCCGAAATTAGCAAAACCCGAGCCCCGGGCCCAATTCTCGAAATTCAGTAATTTTCACCTCAATGGGTTTCTTACCTCATCACGAGTTCAACCATACAAGATTTATTAAATTCCTGACATCGGCTTGACCTCTAAGTCTCAAAATCCAAGCTTAGGGTCTTCCCCAATTTTTCCAACATAAATCACCAATAAAAATGCTAAAAACAGCTATAATCTTAGGAAACTCTTTCAAAATTTGAGTTAGGAATACCTACCCCGATGTTTCCCTTGAAATCTTCCAAAAATCCTTCAAGATTTCGCTTCAATCCGAGTTCCCTAGCTCCAACCACGTTCAAGATGGTCAAAGCTCTCTTCTTTAAGAGCCTGTTCAAGAAATTCTCCCTTTGGATATAGTTTTGAGGTTGATTTATTGTGATTCTATGGTGTTTGGAGGTGTTTCTCCTCGTGGGTAACGGAAATGGGTTTTGCATGGCAAAATGGGCACTGAGTTCTATTTATAGAGTGGTCAAAATCGAGTTAAAACACCCTTGTCCGGCCAAATATGCGATCGCATACCTGTCGCATAACAGGTATGCGGTTCGCATATTTGACGTAGTCATCCCGAAGATAGCCCTAGCCTTCACCGCGAAATCAACACAAAGCGAGGTTTGCCGTTCGCATTTCATGTTTCGCGATCGCATTCTCGTCGTATTCCTCACGTAGATTTTTGTCCCAGTTTCTGTCTCAGTATGCGATCTCCACTGTCAAATATGTGGTTCGCATTTTAGGTTTGCGGTTCGCATTTTGGCCGCATTTTGGTCGCGAATCTTGCCCAGATTTCTGTTTGTGTTTGCGACTCCACTGTGAGGTATGCGGTCCGCATTCTCACCTGGTTTTTCTGCAACTTTTGTTTTTCCAACGATGGTTTAATCCGTTCAAACCCGAAACTTCTGGAACCTCAACCAAACCTGCCAACACATCCCACAACATCTTTCAAACTTGTTCCAACCTTCGGAACGCTCAGAACGAACTATCAACATCAATTCGCGTCGGATTCAAGCCTAAGGATTTCAAAATTTCTAAGTCGCTCTTTTGATCTGAACCCAACCAAACCACGTTCGAATGACCTGAAATTTTTCACACAAGTCCTAATTCACATATCGAAGCTACAGCAACTTTCGGAATTCCATTCCGATCCCCTGATCAAAATCTCGCCTATCAACCGAAAATTGCCAAAATTCTCACTTCACCTGTTCAAGCCTAATTCTACACCGGACCTTCAAAATCAATTCCGATCGTACTCCTAAATCATAAATCACCTCCCGAAGCTAACCAATCCATCGGGATTCACATCCGAACCCTCTAACTCATAAGTCAACATCCGGTTGACTTTTTCCAACTTAAACCTTCTTAAAAAGACACTAAGTGTCTCATTTCTTACCGAATTCACTCCGAACGCAAACCATTCTACGTGATTACACAAAAAACGGATAGCGAAGCGTGAATGAAGTAGGAATAGAAAAGACGGAGTGGTAATCCACGAGACGACTGGCCGGGTTCTGCTTCTGGTGATAGAATGAAAATTGAATAAAAATTGCCAAATGCATATTTTTGTAAACAAAAGGTGTGTATTCCTCACTTCTTTATACTTGTTAAAGATAAAATGTTTCCGCCTATGATATTAGGAACTCCTTTTATCCAAACTATTTATCCCTTTACTCATGTTTATAGTAATGGATTCGATGCTACTTATATGGGTAAAAAGATTTTGTTCCATTTTATAACTGAACCGCTTGCACGAAATATAAATTCTTTGATTGATAGAAAAATTTGTCATTTAAATTCCTTGCAACATGAAATTTACAACATGTCTATAGATGATATTTTGAAATCTACAAAAGTTCAAGTAAAGGTTAAACTAATTTCTGAACAATTTGCTGTCTCTATTTGTGCTGACCACCCAAGTGCTTTTTGGGATAGGAAAAAGCATGCGGTCTCTCTTCCTTATGAAGACTCTTTTTCTGAGGAAAATATTCCGACGAAGTCACGACCCTGTCAAATGAACACAAAATTAGTCGAATTCTGTATAAAGGAAATTGACAGTTTATTACAGAAAGGTTTAATAAAACCTTCGCGATCACCTTGGTCAAATACAACCTTTTATGTAAATAATGCGGCTGAAAAGGAACGAGAAGTTCCCATACTATTTATCAATTATAAGCCTTTAAATAAGGTTTTAAAATGGATTAGATACCCGATCCCTAATAAAAGGGATTTACTTTCTCGATTATATGATGCCAATATATTTTCTAAATTTGATTTAAATTCAGGTTATTGGCAGATTCAATTATTTAAGGAACATACTTATAAAACTGCTTTTAATGTTCCTTTTGGGCAATACGAATGGAACGTAATGCCTTTTGGTTTGAAAAACGCACCTTCTGAATTTCAAAAAATCATGAATGATATTTTTAATCCTTATATGGATTTTATTATTGTTTACATTGATGATATTCTTGTTTATTCTAAAACTTTAGAATTGCATTATAGGCACTTAGACATTTTTAAACGAATTGTCATTCAAAATGGTTTGGTTATATCTAAACCAAAAATGAGTTTATTTCAAACTAATATTCGTTTTCTTGGACATCATATATGTCAAGGTATGATTGCACCTATTCAACGAGCAATAGATTTTGCTTCAAAGTTTCCTGATATAATTACTGATAGAACTCAACGGCAGAGATATCTGGGTAGTTTAAATTATATTTCTCCTTTCTATAAAAATATGTCTCCTGATCTTGCTCCCTTATATGATAGACTAAAAAAGGGTAATAATACTCCTTGGACTGATAGTCACACTCAAATTGTTAAGCAAGCAAAGCAAAAAGTGGCTACTCTTCCATGTTTAGCATGGCTAATCCATTATGGAAGAAAATAATTGAAACTGATGCTTCTAATATCGGTTTTGGGGGAATATTAAAACAACTAAACCCCCATGACAAAAAAGAATATCATTAAGATATTATTCAGGAAAATGGACTGAGGCTCAGAAGAAATATGCTACTGTGGCTCATGAGATGCTCACTATTGTTAAATGTGTTTTAAGGATGATTTATACAATCAGAAGTTCTTAATAAGAAATGATGCGCAAGCCGTTAAATTTATGTTTAATAAAGATTTTAAGGATGATGCTTCCAAGATTATATTTGCTAGATGGCAAGCACAATTAGCGCCATTCGACTTTGATATAGAATATAAAAAGGGAATTGATAATTCTCTTCCTGACTTTTTATCGTGTGAATATTTAAATGACTAATATATGGTCTAAATGCAGGATGAGCCAACAATGGCCAAAATCTTCCTATGATAGCGGAAGAGGAAAAGGAAATAAGGAGTGGTTATACTACTCCTATTATACAAAGAGGTGGAAAATCTCTTATAAATGAGAAGATTTCTCAAGAAAGAGGAGAATCTTCCTCTCGATCAATTAATATGGAAGATATTCCAAAAGATAGCCTATTATATAAGCAATTACAGGCATATTTAGCCTGACAAAAAACTCCACAAGGTGATACCTATGCAGCTATGGCAGTCGAAAATCCTGATAATATCAGGAATTATGAAAAGGTAACAAAAAGGGAAATGATATTTCCTTTGGAAAACCATGACTTACAGTGGAAAGAAGACCCTTGGAAGATACTCCAACGATATTTAATTGAGAAGTTATACTTCCCTGGAAAATCATACAAAACTCGGTCATACTACGAGTCTGTTCTGAAGAACTCAGGCAGTGCTGAGATTCAGCACTTTTATGGTAATAACCATGAAAATAATGTTATAAATTTTTCTAAATTGATAATTAAGCAGATTATATCTGCTGAAGAGTGGGGAACTTGCACAATGAAAGAGCGTCAAGCTATACTTGACAATAAGCAACAATTTAGTTATACTTATTGGGATTATATCCAAGCTTTTTCATATGTGTTATACTACAATAATGACAGGCACAGGCATACTTGGTTTATTAAAGTATGTCCCAGAATATACTCTGGAAAAATTCCAAATTGGTTTTTACACTGGTGGTTATACCATGGTCCGTCAATTAATATATTACCGGCATTCTACAAGAAATTATATGAGGAATGGCTCACATTATCTCCAGATTTGGATACTCTATTTAAACAGGATCATATATGTTGGCCCGAAAAAATGGGTCAAATTTACTTCTTTTTGGAATTTTCTATCCCATGGATACACAAATGGATACCAGAAGTTGGTTACACTAACGAACAAATTCCCTGTTTATATCGGATATATTTCAATAATTTTGGGACAAGATGATAAAAATTGACCCAAACACCAATCAGATGTATGGACAAGAGACCGTAGATAATATCCAAGCGGCAATAAAGGTTTATAAAGAAAAGGCTACAAAAGCTATGATGGATGATATTTCTATCAAATATATTGCTCGAAAAATCAATCTCCAGCAAAATAATAAACAGCAGATGGTAGAGGAATATCTGAAAGATGTTAAGAGGACTTTACTATTGGAAATAGATAAATCAGACACTTCAATGAAGAGTATATTCCTGTAACAAAGATGATAATTCACAAAGTGAAGAGTCTGTTAAAAGTGTGGACCTTTCAGAAGTAGAAGATTTTCTACAAAAATTGAAGGGAAAAGAGACGAAACAGTAATCAGATAAAATAGTGGACCCCACACGTTATACTCAGGGGATAACAAGTCATACTCATGGGCCCTGACAGCGATAGCGGTCACTGTTCACTGATGTGTGAATAATAGAAACGGTCACTATTCACTGATGTGTGAATAGTAAAATACTGTACAAAATTTTTTTCTTTAAATTGAGGCTTTCACCTCATTATTCAGCATTAGAAATTTTTGAAGTTTTTCTTTCTCTCTCTAAGCCTTGTATACTCTATCTTCTCTCTAGTTTAGTAATCAATTTTGTATAGTTCAAGTTTGTAATTTTGTAAAAAGAAATCAAAAGCACTCAGAGTTTTGGGCACAAAGGGCACCAGGTACTACTTTTATTTTGTTTGCTTTTTATATCTTAATCTCCAATGGCCAGGCTTATAGCCGGCTAAATTCATATCTATGTTGAATACGATTACTTCTTAGCTTCATATTAACTATGAACTAGACTCTATTAAAATCAAGAGACTCTAAATATGAATAGTTAATTTATAATCATGTAATTTTTAGCTTGGTTCTGAGATGGTGGTACAGTCGTACTATTTACTGCAGACTTCGATTTGCCTTAGTGGCTACGTGTAGCATCTGGTGAGAGGCCATTTATTGCTGTTATTTAAGGCCGTTTTAATCCCAGTGAGCCTTTTGGGGTATCCTACACACATGGTCTGAAGTCAATACAGTATTTAGTTACTGACAGGCCCCTTGCTCGGGTAAAAGAATTTACCATACAGCTAATCATGTACATCATTATAAGGCTAATAATTCATATCATAGAATTCCTTAATTTTGATTCTTGTTTGATGACAAGGGTACTTTCTTGATTCGGGTCTATCGCCGTCGAGCGGACTACCACCGGCACCAACAGATCTTGGGTCAATTGATAGCGATCACTGTTCACTGATGTGTGAATAGTAGAAATGGTCACTATTCACTGATGTGTGAATAGTAAAATACTGTACAAAATTTTTTTCTTTAAATAGAGGCTTTCGCCTCATTATTCAGCATTAGAAATTTTTGAAGTTTTTCTTTCTCTCTCTAAGCCTTGTATACTCTATCTTCTCTCTAGTTTAGTAATAAGTTTTGTATAGTTCAAGTTTTGAATCAAGAGAACTAATATGTTCACTCAAAACTTTAACATATAAAGACAAATAATTATTTTGAGAGATCAAATTATTAATCTCTTTTATGCCATTACCAGCGATATCATCTTCAATACATCTTTGAAAAGCAGCAAAAGTAATACCTGTATTATTGAGTAATACAAAAGGAGCTTGTGGAGGATAAATACTTTTAACCGTATTACCAGAACTTTCTAAATAAGTTCGTTCAAGTACCTTGATATACATAGGCATATAAGTGGATATAAACCACGGAACAAAATATATAATCTGATTATGCAATGCACATAATTCATAAAATTCTTGAGAAATACTTCTTTTATCTTAAATAGTATAATACTCACTGTACCAGTTTTTAAAACTTTTCCACTTATCCTGACAAAATATGTTGTCTTGCCGGTGATCCCGGACTAAAATCAATTTTGAACTTAATCATCATTTAAACATCATTCAAATTAAAATCCATTTCTGATGCAGTAGGAATATCCTTATCAGAAGACTTGTCTTCTTGTACTATATTATTAAAAAAATTTATACGTTCTACTCTTTTATCATTATTAGTAGTAGAAATAGTATGCAAAGAAGCAGATCAATTTAATGAGGCTGGACCATATACTGGTTCTACTGGAGCAATATAAGATTGGGTTGAAGGCAAAGAAAGCCTTCTGCTACCAGTAAAGGATTGCCTATAAGGCGTTAAAGACTTGTTGTCTTCAAATTGAATGCAAATCTGACCTTCTGGTGTCTGAGAAATATGAGAATAGTCACAATTTGTGACTGTATCTGCTTGTTAACTCGATGATATTACTGAGTCTAAAATCCATGTAGTAGGGAAATTAATTTCATCCCATCTAATAGGTCTCCTAGTGGTGACCTTGGATTTAGCAAAATTAGTCTCAAATATAATAGACTGATTAGACGAATCTGTCCACTTACATCGAGGAATTAGAGTAGACAAAAACTTATAATAAATCCTGTATGATAAACAAATAAGTTCAGAACCAGGTGCATAATTATAACCATCCGTTTTAACATTTAAAGTTAAAGAATCAAGAATATTAATATCAGAAAGAGATAATTACAAATTGGGTTGTGTATTGAAATATACAGGACCATACGCCACCGTAGATTCAATTGAACCCATAAGAGACTGTCTAAAATTTAAATTTCCGGCATCTCTTAAAGCTGCCAAGAAAGTCTCTGGTAACCCTTTAAGGGTTAATGGTTTAAATGCAATTTGCACCATACCAATATGAACGAAATTAAACTTATGTTTATAAACATCAATATGACAATTATGCAACAATCGAATAGTTTGTTCAGAAGAATTTAAAGCAAGAGACTGCTCTGTCGTTTTTATTAGTTGTTTAGACGACATTTTATCAAACCATCCAAAATCATATATCTGTTTAATAGGAACTTGAGGAATAGTCCATTTATTTAATAAATCAAGATTCAGAGGTACATCTACCTCTTCAAGCCTAGTATTTTTAATACTAGTTTCTCCAGTGTCCATATTCATAAAATATCTATGTTGAATACATACTTTCTCAGTTTCTTATTAACGTAATTCCTAGGCTCTGATACCAATTGACCCAAGATCTGTTGGTGCCGGCGGTAGTCCGCTCGACGGCGATAGACCCGAATCAAGAGAGTACCCTTGTCATCAAACAAGAATCAAAATTAAGGGATTCTATGATATGAATTTTTAGCCTTATAATGATGTACATGATTAGCTGTATGGTAAATTCTTTTACTCGAGCAAGGGGCCTGTCAGTAACTAAATACTGCGGTGACTTCAGACCGTGTGTGTAGGATAACCCTAAAGGCTCACTGGGATTAAAACGGCCTTAAATAACAGCAATAAATGACCTCTCACCAGACGCTACACGTAGCCACTAAGGCAAATCTAAGTCTGCAGTAAATAGTACGACTGTACCACCATCTCAAAACCAAGCTAAAAATTACATGATTTAAGTTAACTATTCATATTTAGAGTCTCTTGATTTTAATCGAGTCTAGTTCATAGTTAATATGAAGCTAAGAAGTAATCGTATTCAACAAAGATATGAATTTTACTATTCACACATCAGTGAATAGTGACTGTTTCTACTATTCACACATAAGTGAACAGTGACCTCTATCGCTGTTAGGGCCCATGAGTATGACTTGTTATCCCCTGAGTATAACGTGTGGGGTCCACTATTTTATCTGATTACTGTTTCGTCTCTTTTCCCTTCAATATTTGTAGAAAATCTTCTACTTCTAAAAGGTCCACACTTTTAACAGACTCTTCACTTTGTGAATTATCATCTTTGTTACAGGAATATCCTGTATTACTCTTCATTGAAGTGTATGATTTATCCATTTCTAATAGTAAAGTCCTCTTAACATCTTTCAGATATTCTTCTACCATCTGCTGTTTATTATTTTGCTGGAGATTAATTTTTCTAGCAATATATTTGATAGAAATATCATCCATCATAGCTTTTGTAGCCTTTTCTTTATAAACCTTTATTGCCGGTTGGATATTATCTACGGTCTCTTGTCCATGCATCTGATTGGTGTTTCGGTCAATTTTTATCATCTTGTCCCAAAAATTATTGAAATATATTCGATATAAACAGGGAATTTGTTCATCAGTATAACCAACTTCTGGTATCCATTTGTGTATCCATGGAATAAAAAATTCCAAAAAGAAGTAAATTTGACCCATTTTTTCGGGTCAACATATATGATCCTGTTTAAATAGAGTATCCAAATCTGGAGATAATGTGAGCCATTCCTCATATAATTTCTTGTAATGCTGGTAATATATTTATTGACGGACCATAGTATGACCACCAGTGTAAAAACCAATTTGGAATTTTTCCAGAGTATATTCTGGGACATACTTTAATAAACCAAGTATGCCTGTGCCTGTCATTATTGTAGTATAACACATATGAAAAAGCTTGGATATAATCCCAATAAGTATAACTAAATTGTTGCTTATTGTCAAGTATAACTTGACGCTCTTTCATTGTGGAAGTTCCCCACTCTTCAGCAGATATAATCTGCTGAATTATCAATTTAGAAAAATTTATAACATTATTTTCATGGTTATTACCATAAAAGTGCTGAATCTCAGCACTGCCTGAGTTCTTCAGAATAGACTCGTAGTATGACCGAGTTTTGTATGATTTTCCAGGGAAGTATAACTTCTCATTTAAATACCGTTGGAGTATCTTCCAAGGGTCTTCTTTCCACTGTAAGTCGTGGTTTTCCAAAGGAAATATCATTTCCCAATTTGTTACCTTTTCATAATTCTGATATCATCAGGATTTTCGACTGCCAAAGTTGCATAGGTATCACCTTGTAGAGTTCTTTGTGAGGTTAAATATGCCTGTAATTGCTCATATAATGGGCTATCTTTTGGAATATCTTCCATATTAATTGATCGAGAGGAAGATTCTCCTCTTTCTTGAGAAATCTTCTCATTTATAAGAGATTTTCCACCTCTTTGTATAATAGGAGTAGTATAACCACTCCTTCCTCCACGACCTCTATAGTTGCCGTAATTTCCTTTTCCTCTTCCCCTATCATAGGAGATTTTGGCCATTGCTGGCTCATCCTGCATTCAGACCATATATTAGTCATTTAAATATTCACGCGATAAAAAGTCAGGAAGAGAATTATCAATTTCCTTTTTATATTCTATATCAAAGTCGAATGGCGCTAATTGTGCTTGCCATCTAGCAAATATAATCTTGGAAGCATCATGCTTAAAATATTTATTAAACAGAAATTTAACAGCTTGCGCATCAGTTCTTATTAAGAACTTCTGATTGTATAAATCATCCTGAAATTTTAAAACACATTTAACAATAGTGAGCATCTCATGAGCCACAGTAGCATATTTCTTCTGAGCCTCAGACCATTTTCCTGAATAATATCTTATCAGATATTCTTTTTTGTCATGGGGGTTTAGTTGTTTTAATAATCCCCCAAAACCGATATTAGAAGCATCAGTTTCAATTATTTTCTTCCATAATGGATTAGCCAAGGCCAAACATGGAAGAGTAGCAAATTTTTGCTTTGCTTGCTTAACAATTTGAGTGTGACTATCAGTCCAAGGAGTTTTATTACCCTTTTTTAGTTTATCATATAAGGGAGCAAGATCAGGAGACATATTTTTATAGAAAGGAGAAATATAATTTAAACTACCCCAGAAATCTCTGCAGTTGAGTTCTATCAGTAATTATATCAGGAACTTTGAAGCAAAATCTATTGCTCGTTGAATAGGTGTAATCTTACCTTGACAGATATGATATCCAAGAAAACGAATATTAGTTTGAAATAAACTCATTTTTGGTTTAGATATAACCAAACCATTTTGAATGACATTCGTTTAAAAATGTCTAAGTGCCTATAATGCAATTCTAAAGTTTTAGAATAAGCAAGAATATCATCAATGTAAACAATAATAAAATCCATATAAGGATTAAAAATATCATTCTTGATTTTTTGAAATTCAGAAGGTGCGTTTTTCAAACCAAAAGGCATTACGTTCCATTCGTATTGCCGAAAAGGAACATTAAAAGCAGTTTTATAAGTATGTTCCTTAAATAATTGAATCTGCCAATAACCTGATTTTAAATCAAATTTAGAAAATATGTTGGCATCATATAATCGAGAAAGTAAATCCCTTTTATTAGGGATCGGGTATCTAATCCATTTTAAAACCTTATTTAAAGGCTTATAATTGATAAATAGTCTGGGAACTCCTCGTTCTTTTTCAGCCGCATTATTTACATAAAAGGCTGTACATGACCAAGGTGATCGCGAAGGTTTTATTAAACCTTTCTGTAATAAACTGTCAATTTCCTTTTTACAGAATTCGACTAATTCTGTGTTCATTTGACAGGGTCGTGACTTCGTCGGAATATTTTCCTCAGAAAAATAGTCTTCATAAGGAAGAGAGACCACATGCTTTTTCCTATCCCAAAAAGCACTCGGGTGGTCAGCACAAATAGAGACAACAAATTGTTCATAAATTAGTTTAACCTTTTATTGAACTTTTGTAGATTTCAAAATATCATCTATAGACACGCTGTAAATTTCATGTTGCAAAGAATTTAAATGAAATTGTTTTCTATCAATCAAAGAATTTATATTTCGTTCAAGAGGTTCAGTTATAAACTGGAACGAAATCTTTTTACCCATATAAGTAGCATCGAATCCATTGTTATCAACATGAGTAAAGGGATAAATAGTTTGGATAAAAGGAGTTCCTAATATGATAGGAGGAAACATTTTATCTTTAACAAGTATAAAGAAGTGAGGAATACACACCTTTTGTTTACAAACATATGCATTTGGCAATTTGTATTCAATTTTCATTCTATCACCAGAAGCAGAACTCGGCCAATCGTCTCGTGGATTACCACTCCGTCTTTTTCATTCCTACTTCATTTATGCTTCATTATCCGTGTTTTGTGTAATCACGTTGAATTGTTTGCGTTCGGAGTGAATTTGGTAAGAAATGAGACACTTAGTCTCTTTTTAAGAAGGTTTAAGTTGGAAAAGTCAACCGGATGTTGACTTATGAGTTAGAGAGTTCGGATGTGAATCCCGATGGTTCGGTTAGCTTTGGGAGGTAATTTATGACTTAGGAGTACGATCGGAGTAGAATTAGGCTTGAATTGGTGAAGTGAGAATTTTGGCGATTTTCGGTTAATGGGCGAGATTTTGATTCGAGGGTCGGAATGGAATTCCGAAAGTTGCTGTTGCTTAGATATGTGAATTAGGACTTGTGTGAAAAAATTTCAGGTCATTCGAACGTGGTTTGGTTGGGTTCAGATTAAAAGAGCGACTTAGAAAATTTAGAAATCCTTAGGCTTGAATCCGACGCGAATTGATGTTGATAGTTCGTTCTGAGCGTTCCGAAGGTTGGAACAAGTTTGAAAGATGTTGTGGGATGTGTTGGCAGGTTTGGTTGAGGTTCCAGAAGTTTTGGGTGAGTTTTGGGTGGTTAAACGGATTAAACCATCGTTGGAAAAACAAAAGTTGCAGAAAACCAGGTGAGAATGCGGACCGCATATCTCAAATGCGGACCGCATATCTCACAGTGGAGTCGCAAACACAAACAGAAATCTAGGCAAGATTCGCGACCAAAATGCGGCCAGAATGCAAACCACAAACCTAAAATGCGAACCGCATATTTGACAGTGGAGATCGCATACTGAGACAGAAACTGGGACAAAAATCTACGTCAGGAATACGACGAGAATGTGATCGCGAAACATGAAATGCGAACCGCAAACCTCGCTTTGTGTTGATTTCGCGGTGAAGGCTAGGGCTATCTTCGCGATGACTACGTCAAATATGCGAACCGCATACCTGTTATGCGACAGGTATGCGTTCGCATATTTGGCCGGACAAGGGTGTTTTAACTCGATTTTTGACCACTCTATAAATAGAACTCAGTGCCCATTTTGCCATGCAAAACCCATTTCCGTTACCCACGAGGAGAAACACCTCCAAACACCATAGAATCACAATAAATCAACCTCAAAACTATATCCAAAGGGAGAATTTCTTGAACAGGCTCTTAAAGAAGAGAGCTTTGACCATCTTGAACGTGGTTGGAGCTAGGGAACTCGGATTGAAGCGAAATCTTGAAGGATTTTTGGAAGATTTCAAGGGAAACATCGGGGTAGGTATTCCTAACTCAAATTTTGAAAGAGTTTCCTAAGATTATAGCTGTTTTTAGTATTTTTACTGGTGATTTAAGTTGGGAAAATTGGGGAAGACCCTAAGCTTGGATTTTGAGACTTAGAGGTCGAGCCGATGTCAGGAATTTATAAATCTTGTATGGTTGAACTCGTGATGAGGTAAGAAACCCGTTGAGGTGAAAATTACTGAATTTCGAGAAGTGGGTCTGGGGCTCGGGTTTTTCTAATTTCGGGATTTTTGAGTATTTTTGATCATTTTCGCTTGGGCTTTGTTCCCTCAACATATTGTGACGTAATTGTTCTGAATTTTGATAGATTCGACGCACGTGAAGGCCAATTCAAAGGGCAAAGGCATCGTGGGTTAAGGATTTAGCCGGATTGAGGTGAGTAATGATCTTAGATTATGTTTTGAGGGTTTGAAATCTCGGATTTGCACGTCGTAGTGCTATATTGAGTGAGACTCGCGCTCGATGATGAGCGTGGGGTCGTTTACTACTGGGGATTGTGACTTGGTCCGTCCCGATTGATGATTTTACTATGCAATTGATTGAAACTTACGTGTTATCATCATGATTTGGGCTGATTTCATTATTTGGGCTTCTTGCCGGTTATGTGAACCCTTCAGGGGTATTATTTGGGCTTCGTGCCGGTTATGTGAACCGTTCAGGGGTAATTTATCACTGTTTTCTAACTGATTTGATTTATTTCTTAAACTCAGTTTTGAAATTTAAATGACTTTTCAAATGATGTAAATGGGATCGGGTGGCACACCGCCACGGAATATGAAAAATGGGATCGGGTGGCACGCCGCCACGGAATATGAAAAATTGGATCGGGTGACACGCCGTCACGAGATATTATGGTACTACACCCCCCACAGTATGCGCCGGGTACCCATGGGAATGGGTGCCACGCCGTCATGAGATATGAGTTGGCCAGTCTTGATATTTTCTTTTACTTCATGTTATTGACTTGATTATTTACATGTTTTACTGTTTCATTATGGATTGTTGTATGCCTCATGTGTTTCCTTCTCTCAGTTGTTATTTATAGTTATTACTCACTGAGTTGGAAGTACTCACATTACTCCCCGCACTATGTGTGCAGATTCAGGCGTTATTGATTCCGCTCCGAGGTATTGACTATTACTACTGTCAGGGCGGTGATTCAGAGTTTACGAGGTAGCTGTTGGCGTCCGCAGCCCCGTATCTCTTTTACCTTGTTGTTTCCACTATTTTCAAATAATTGTGCCAAACATATTGAAACAGTAATCTTATTATTAGGATTTTCATTAGTTGCTCATGACTTTGTGACATCCCGGTTCCGGCTGTAGTCGGGACGGTTCACTATATTTTTCTGCAAATTACTGTTATTAAACCGTACTTATATTATTTTCGTATTGTATAACCGATTATCATCATTATTATTATCATTATTATTTTTATTATCATTATTATTATTATTGTCATTTTTATTATTATTATTATTATTATTATTATTATTTATTATTATTAATATTTATTATTGTTATTATTATTAATATTTTTTATTATTATTATTATTATTATTATTATTATCATTATTATTAATAATAATAATAATAATAATAATAATAATAATTATTATTATTATTATTATTATTATTGGCTATTGTTTTGTGGTTGGCCTGACTAGTAAGCGGGGTTGGGCGACATTACGATCGGTGGTTGTATTTGGTCGTGATAGCTTGGTATTAGATCCTTGGGTTGCTTAGGTCTCACTATTTATGAGCAAGTCTAATAGAGTTTTTTGTATTGGTAATGAGATGTCTCTACTTATGTTCAAGAGGCTACGAGACTGTTAGGAAAACTTCTCTTTCATTCATTCTCTGTTGTCCAGATTTATTTGTTTAGAAGTTTGAAGCTTTGCTCTTTTATTATTTCACAGATAGCGAGGACACATTATTCCGGAGTAACTAAGTAGGCGCCTGTACCCCAGGCGAAGGTCGATAGGACGGGGTCAAGGATGAGGTAGGGGTAGAGCACGTGCCGCAGTTAGTGGCCTTGCTAGAGTAGCCACTCTAGGGCGACCAGTAGCTCTCATTGAGGAGCACATTCGTGATCATGTTGAGCCGGTGGGACCAATTCAAGCACCCAAGGGACCTATTTCTGCAGCTGGACTCTAGGAGACTTTGGCTCATATCTTGAGAATGTACGAGAGTTTGACTGATGCGGGTATGATCCAAGTTGCACCATCTACCTCACCGGCAGGGGGAGGAGCTTAGACTCACACTGCATGCACACCCGAATGGCTGGCTCATGGTTATGAGACATTGGGGGTTCTGTCAATGCAGTGATTATGAGCATAAGAGGCTGGAGAGATTTCAGAGACTTCATCCTCCTCACTTTAGTAGAGAGCTTACTTAGGATGCACATGATTTTCTTGATCACGGTCAACGAGTTTTGCGTAGTTAAGGTCTGGTGGACTCAAATAGGATTGATTATGTCAGTTTTCAGCTGACAGGGCCAGTACAAATGGTGGCAGTTCTAAGAGTTGAGTAGGCTAGCTAGCACATCACCAATCACAAGGTCATCCTTAGTTCTCTTCATTGAGAAGTTTATTCCATAGACTCGTAGGGATGAAGTACACAATGAGTTCGAGTGTCTATGCCAAGAGAGTATAACTTACACTCATTATGAGGTGAGGTTTATAGAGCTCGAATATCATGTTGTATTCTTTATCCTTACTGAGAGGGAGAGGATTATGAGGATCATTGAGGGCCTTAATTTTGGTATCCAGTATGGGATGTTGTTGTTGTTGTTGTTGTTATGCAATTGCCCAAGAGGCGAGACTGATGCTACTTTTCATTAGGTTGTGGAGATGCTAGGTGCTTAGAGCATATTTGCACGTAGGAGAGAGAGCAGCAAAAAGCCAAGAGGGCCCCTGATTCAAGTGGTTTTAGTGGTGCCTCATCTTACGGCTAAGGACATCAACAGTACAGGCCATCCTTTCTAGCCTATCTAGTCAGCCCTTCAAGTCCATCGTGACTCTTCAAGCAGCCATGATTAATATAGTGCTCACCTAGGCCAATCATCTTTCAGCACACTGCCAGCAAAGCGTTCATATCCTGCTCTGTATGTTCAGGGTTCTTTGGGTGGACAGTCAGGTTCTTAGGGGCAGTCACAAAGTCAGTAGCCTTGTCAAATTAAGGGTTATTTTGAGTGTAGTGACTTGAGTCATATCAAGAGGGATTGTCCCAGGTCTGAGTAGTGTACCACATCAGGGCATCCAGATTATGATTGCGGTGATAGCAGCTACAACACCCGCACAACCGTCTAGGGATGGATCCTAGTCTATTCGAGGCCATCCTATAGTGCGAGGTTAGTCAGGTTGGGGACATGCCCGTTGTTATGCATTCCTGGGAAGACCAGAGGCAGTTGTTTCAGATGTGATGATCACAAGTATCATTTTAGTGTGCCGCAAGGATGGTTCAGTATTTATTTGACCCTAGCTCCTCTTATTCTTATGTTTCATAATATTATGTTTTTTGATCGGATATGTTGCATCATTCTCTTGATTTCATGTTTAAGTGTCATACTAGTGGGGGACTCTATTATTGTGGATCGAATCTATCGATCTTGTGGGATCACTATATTTGGTTAGGAGATGAGGGTTGACCTATTGTTATTAGCTATGGTGGAGTTTGAGGTGATCATGGGTATAGATTGATTTATCTATATATCATGTTATTCTGGATTGTCATTCTAATATCGTGACGTTATCCATGCCAGGCATATCGAGGTTGTAGTGGAGAGGTTCATTGGGTAGTTCTACGAGTAAGGTGATTCGCTTTTGAAGGCTCAACGGATGGTTCAGAAGGCATGTTTGACATACATTACCTTTGTTGGAGATGTTAGTGCTGATACTCCTATGGTTGATTCTGTCTCCATTGTGAGAGAGCTTCCAGATGTGTTCTCAATAGACCTACCGGGGATGCCACCCGATAGAGCTATTGCTTTCGGCATTGATTTGGTGTTGGGCACTTAGCTCATATCTATTACACAGTATCGCATGGCGCTAGTTGAATTAAAGGAGTTGAATGTGTAGTTGCAGCAATTGTTTGATAAGGGATTCATCAGGACGAATTTTTCTCCTTGGGGTGCACATGTGTTATTTTTTAAAAAGAAAGATGGTTCCAAGAGGATGTGCAATGATTATAGACAATTGAACAAGGTTACCATCAAGAACAAGTATCCATTTCCTCGCATTGATGATTTGTTTGACCAGCTTCAAGGTGCCAAGGTCTTCTTGAGCATTAACATAAGATCAGGGTATCATCCATTGTAGATTAGGGCTTCGAACATTCCTAAGAATGCTTTCAGGATTTGTTCATGCATTATGAGTTATTGCTGATGTCTTTTGGTTTGACTAGTACCTATCAGCTTTCATGCATTTGATGAATAATGTGTTCCAACCTTATTTGTATGTTTTTGTTATTGTATTAATTTATTATATCTTGGTATATTCTCGTAGTTGCGAGGAGCACGAACAACATTTGAGGATTGTGCTTCACATTCTATGGGAGAAGAAGTTGCATGTTGAGTTCTCCAAGTGTGAGTTTGGGTTGGAAACAAAGGCATTCTTAGTCAATGTGGTGTCTAGTGATGGGATCGAGGTGGATGCAAAAAAATTGAGGCGGTTCCATTTTTGTTTTATTTTAAAAAGGCTAGTCACGTTTTATCCCCGTCGTTCGATCACAAGAACTCAACGGCCATCGATTTTACTAGTTTAATTATTTCTTAAACCCTAATTATCAAAACAATCGGAGTCGTTGATCAACAGATCCAATGACTCCCTTTCAATCTCCCATTTTTAACTTTAAGACACCCCTTAAACCCTAAATCATTTCTCTACTGCAAAGCCGCCTCTTTTCAATTTTCTCTCTCAAATATCTCAAACGCATACCTAATTAATCAAACAATCCTTGTATAGATTTGTGCAAGGTCACAAATCAACCATTGAATCATCCCTTCTGTCTCCTCCAGCCATGATTCTCGCCGATCCCTTTTCCGTTTCATCACTAGAAATTCAAATGCCCAAATCTGAAACCCTAAATTTAATGATTCAACATCAAATTGCCTAATTTCTCTTATGCGTTGTTAATGTATGGCATGCATGACTATCTCTTCAGTGTTGTCATCATTATTCTTGGTCCAGAGGTCAAGCATAGCTTGACCTCTGGATGCTGGGGCTTTTATCCGGTGGCTTTTGCTTTCAACGGGCAGTTTCCACATCTCAGGTAAAAACTATTAGTGATGTCACCTCCATTCTTTCTAATTTTACTCGGCTATGCTCATATCATCAGTTCATTGTCGCTCTCCACTACCATTACATGAATTTGCTAAATCCATAAGGCTCAATGGCCACTACAAATAGTAGACTTTAGTGCTCTCACCAAAAATATACCAACCACACCTAAATTGGTGAAATTAATACTGTATGGTAATATTAGGAAATATCAATTGAAGTTCGAGTTTTACTCAATCTCTGCTTCTCTGTTTCTTTCTGGTTTACGTTCGTTTACTAATTGCAAGCTTGAGCATTTGGTTTTCTAAACGGCTAATTCGAGTACTCGTTTGGCTTGCTGCCCCAAAGGAGGTTAGTAAAACTTTAACCCTGTTTCTTCTTCTGTTAGATTAAATTACTTAACATGAACTATTCTATTACCTCTTGCTGAATCATGTCGTTAACAATGTATTCATTTTTGATTGTTTTATGTGCTTATTAATGACTGTTAAATAGATTTTGAGATCATGAACTTCCTTAAGTTATTTGTATTGATCCCAATGACATTTGATGACCTATCTTGATACTACTATGACTATTATGCTAATCCGCCTCCAGTGTTTTTGCAATTCATAATGGTTTACTTAGTAACCTGGATTTAGACAAAGTGTGTGCTTGTTTAGTGGTGATAACCAGGTTGTCATCTTAGTTTAGATACACTAGCTCATGACATTTAAATGTCAACGGGTCATGCACCCAACGACATAACTTTTGTGGAAAGACGAACAAACCATGATAAGACACTTAAGAACTGAAGCAAACACTTATCAAAACCCTTTTTCCTAGTACTTTCAGAGAATGGAAATCAACCAAAGCATCCCCGAGATCAATATGATGATAGGAGCACCACACATGCTAAAGCAATGGTGATAAAAATATCCGCCAAGAACATGGAGACGAAATCAGGTCACACCTAGGAGCACTGACTGCCTTGCTAAAAATCTAAGCTGACAAGGTGCTTACTCGCTTGTTGATAGAGTCATGGGACCCGAACAAGATAGTATTCAAATTTACTTATTGTTAGTTAGTGAAACCGTTAGAAGAAGTTACCAGTTTCACAGAGCTGCCATTTACTAGGAGGAAACCGATTCTACCAGTCACCATACCTGGCTACAGGTTTCTGGATGATTTAGGTTCGGCAAACAGTCAGGGTTTGGAAAACATCGATGATAGATGGGCAAGCCTGGACCAATTGTTCGATACGTTCAGACTTCGTGAAAGCTATGAATGGTACTTGGTAGATCTTCAGTATAATTAGACAACATGGGAAAGCCTTTGACGAATAACTTTCTCTTTTGCACCTTGCTACCTTTTGTATTAATAGTGATTCTAAGACCCCTGTATGCATGTTTCTAAGGGTATGATTTCTTCAAGGATTGTAACCTTCTGCTTCAAATATGGGCCACGGAGCACTTCTTTCAGCGAGGTGCCACAATTACTACTTCATGGGCATTATCAAAATGGTTCAAAGTCATAACGAGAGGATGAGACATTAGGTCTCCCCGCACGGACATGAAGAGTGGAGAGAGATACTGACCTACTTAAGTCGAGAATGGGTCAACTGGAAGCAGACATGGCTAGGAGGAGGGGCAATCCTACGGACTTCTCAGAAATATTTCATCGAGGTGAAAGGACCTGAGGGCTTCCAAATATACTTACCCCTGCGAGTTCTCAGGCAGTTCGGGTTGATTCAGGATGTACCTCTTTGGATGAGGACGACACTGCATGAGGACAAATACAATGGGAAGATCCCAATACCAATGATAAGGAGGCTTCAGGAGAAGTGGAATGATCTGGTCACAATGCAGGTGAGTCAAACTCGTGGTGCACTCCAGAATATTGTATCTGGATTATTGAAAAAGACGAGCTAGCCCGACCAAGCAAGGGCGGAATAGCCTGGCTGGAGTCGTAGTGGATTGCGCCAACACATTCCACTTAGCTGATAGCCTACGAGGATGATGTCAACTTATCTATCGAGACCTGCAGGCATGAAAGGCAGCATCGCCAAGCAAAAGGGACGTCGGTACGAATAAAGTACTGAGTATGTATGGCTTGAAAAGTAGTATATAAAAGACATGAAAGAAACATAGAGTAAAGAACTCAGCCTATAAGTCTGAATAGCTCAGTGAATTATGAAACATTTATAATGTCATGAATATATGTGTAGATGTCATACCATGCATAGGTATATGCTTACAAAACATCATCAAGCCTCTGAGGGAATCCCATCATATCATCTCGGCCTTAGCGGGTGAAATCATCAAAGTATACCGGCTGACCAGGTGGTGGTGCGTATATAACGTCGCAACCATTCTCCATACCCCATATACATATAATATATGCGTATATAACACCATCTGGTCATGGGTCAATGCAAATATATAAATGAAGCGATGCATAAGAAGAAAGTCAATAAGATCTATCGAGATATAATAAGATCCATATGCCTTCAATTAATATCATGAAATAAATTTTATCAACATGCGTATTTTCCAAGACCCATGAACAGATGATATAAAAAAAACACACATGGGGAATCAAGAACATAGGCACCCCTAGTACTTCTAGGAATATAGTCATTTGTGAAAGTTCCATGTTTGCTCGTTTCATTTGTATCATATGGATCATGCCAAACAGATAGAAGGGATAGCCTTAACATACCTTATCACAGTCTGTCTAATGACCACGTTGAACTCGTCTCGTCGCACTTTAATTTACAAGAACGATAATAATTCTATCGTTAAGCTACGAATGATGCAACTATCTTACAACAAATGACAAGCTTATTTTATATTAAAACGGACAGCATCTCCCCTGTCTTCCTTGCTCTCCCCAAGTCCATCAAAACAATAAGAACACATACAACCTTCAACTATATGCTTTCAGCACCACAACACACCCAGCAGCCTAACAACACCAATAAATCTACACAACAAGTGCACAAATGTCACCAACGGAACTACAATTTAACACGACGAGCGGCAAGCTTGGATTGGAACCAAACACTAATGCCTTTTTCCCATCTCTCTTGTACTTACAACACCATCAATAGGTCCGGGATATAATAATATATTTATTTACATAATATTCCAACCTTATATCCATCATAAAAATAATATGAAACAACCCAACAAGGTATAACAACAACGTGGACAACTTCTAGGCATTTGTGTGGTTGCTTATTCTCCTATTTACAGCATCATCAACATACTCAACATATTGACAAGCATAAAAACAATAGTAACTTTATAAACAAGCTATTCCCCGATATTTCCAGCCATATGAAGTCATATACAAAACTCCAAAGTAGTCCAATAAGAGACCACAACTTCTTATATAACTTCAAGTTTTATCCTGTAATTCATAATCCAAATAACTTAACCAACAGATAGATAAGCTTAAACCCAAGAAATAGGGTGCTATACATACCTTAAATAATCATAAAAAAACTCAAACCAAAGCTTCCCTTAGCTTACAAGCACCCTTAAATACATCACAACACCATAGAGACTCTTTTCTTCACTTAGGCTAACGTTTGAGGATAGGTTTAGGTAAAACCACCTTGGATTTCACTTGTAATCTTGAAGAACTGTTAGGGAATTGTTTAGAGAGTTTGAGAACTGTCCTTCGTCGGAAATGAAAAAAATGAGTTGTCCAACCCCTTTAAATTGTTTATAGTACAAAAGTTTTCTAAGTTGTGTAGTTTGGCAAGCCATTCCTCAAGGATTGTGAAGCCAGCCCCTTTGAAGGAAAACTTTTGCAACTATAAGAAAATTAATTGTTTTTGTATCTTGGCAAGCCATCCCTCATGGGTTGTCGAAGCCAGCCCCTATTTGGCAAGCCATCCTTTACGGGTTGTCAAAGCTATCTTGGCAAGCAATCCCTACTGAGTTGCGAAGCCATCCCTTTTGTAGGTAAATATTTGTATCTATAATTTAGTTTGATTTCTTTGGATTTTCTTACTATGTTCTTTATACTGAGGGTCGTCCACCGCCTAAGTGGATCCCATTGGGAGTTGCTTGTGCGGTCTCACGAAAATGTAAATATCTCTCTACTGGGATGTTGTACCGAAGGACGATTTAATGAGTTTGAAACTAGAGTCATAGATCTTTAATTTGATAGGTGGATAATCCCGTAATTCCAAGTATACTAGAAGAAAAGTGTAGCTACATTTGACCTAATTTTCAGCACATTTATGAATGTAACTTGTAATGACCTTTGCAAACTTTTGTTCCGCAACTCGCTTGACTTAAAAACGTAATACATGACTATCATATGACTAAAATAACTCACAACTTAACCTCCTTATCATGTCAAAAACCCTAGTATCACCCTAAAAGCACATGTTATAACATTCCGAAATTGTCGACATTCGACGAAACTTATTTTTTTCAATTTGTTTAGCTTCTAAGCCTTTCAATCCTCTTGGTACTTGTTACCCGTGATCTTAAATATTTTTAACATTTAAGGTAACATGTTTACCTTAGTTTATGTACCTTCAAAGACGATCTCATTTCTGATCTTACATCAATTCACTTATGATGTATTCTCACATACGAGAACATGAGGCGTGTCAATGACATGTAACGAATCCCTCTGAGAAGAGATAAAACAATTGGAAAGCTTGAAAAAGCCAAACCTTGAAGAGACGGAAGTCGTCAACCTGGGAAGCGAAAGAAACCGGAATCAGCATCCATCTTGAAGCAGAGCAGAAAGAAGAATTGGTCAAGCTCCTCCGACAGTACATTGATGTGCGAGCATGGTCGTACGATGAAATTCCTGGGTTATGCACTGACATCGTTTCGCATCGATTGCCTACCGATCCTGATAGACTGCAAGTCAACCAAAAACCCAGAAAATTAAAACCAGATTTGAGTTTGAGGATAAAACAAGAAGTAACCAAGAAAATAGAGGCGAATGTTGTAAGTGTCGCCAATTATCCAACATGGTTTCCAAATATCAACCCAGTACCCAATAAAGATGGGAAGACCAGGATACGTATGGATTTTATCGAAATCTCAACAAGGCCAGCCCGATCCCTTTACCAAATATTGATATCATCATCGACAACTGCCAAAGCATTAACTGCGGTCATTCGTGGATTGTTTTGCCGGGTACCACCAGATCTCGATGTACGAAGAAGATGAAGAAAAGACAGCATTCACTATGCCTCGGGAGTTTACTGCTATAGAGTCATGCCATTCAGCCTAAAGAATGCTGGCGTTACTCACATGAGGGCCATGAAAACCCTCTTTCACGACATAATCCATAAAGAGATCGAGGTATTTGCGGATGACATCATCATCAAGTCTCGGAAGAGTTCAGAGCATTTAGACGACATGAAGAAGCTTTCGAACGTTTGCGGAGGTATAGTTTGAAGCTAAATCCTGCAAAATGCGCATTCAAAGTCCCTGTTAGAAAATTTCTAGGTTTCATCGTAAGCAGGGAAGGGATAGAACTGTATCCTTCAAAGATCAAAGCAATTCAAGAGTTACCAAAGGATGTGATGACTTTCCTGGGTACGCTGAATTATATCAGTCGTTTCATAGCCCTGTCTACAGTAATTTGTGAACCTATCTTCAAGCTGCTAAAGAAGGATGTTGCGACAAAATGGACAGAAGAATGTCAGAAAGCCTTCAACAAAATTAAGGAGTATTTGCCAAATCCACCGGTGTTGGTTCCTCCGAGCCTAGGGAGTTGCTGTTTTTATACTTGTCTGTCTTGGAAGGAGCAGGCCATCTATTGCTGAAGCAAGAAATTCACACCATGTTAGGCCA
Organism: Nicotiana obtusifolia; assembly: GCA_002018475.1. Classification (NCBI taxonomy): domain Eukaryota; kingdom Viridiplantae; phylum Streptophyta; class Magnoliopsida; order Solanales; family Solanaceae; genus Nicotiana; species Nicotiana obtusifolia. The sequence goes on along the minus strand of MCJB01050618.1, from coordinate 9,627 downwards.
AATACACTTTGATAGAGTGCATTTATTGTGCCTTGACTTGGATCGCCCATAAGCTAAGGCATTACATGTCAGCATACACCACGCATTAGAATCTCGGCTTGACCCGCACAAGTATATCTTTCATAAGCCGATTCCTATGGGAAAACTAGCTAAATGGAAAATTCTTCATACCGATTTTGACATTGTGTACATAACACGAAAGGTCATCAAATGACAAGCCTTACCTGACCACTTAGCAGAGAATCCAATGGACAAGGATTATGAGTCGCTCAAGATATACTTCCTAAAAGAGGAGGTGTTGTTCGCTGGAGATAATATCACAGAGTTATACCTACGGTGGAGAATGTTCTTCGATGGAGCGTAAAATCTCAAAGGAGTAAGAGTTGGGGCAGTCCTAATTTCGGAATCAGGACAGCACTGCCCAACATCATCAAACATAAGGTTCCCTTGCAACAATAGTATGGCAGAGTACGAAGCATGCATCATCGGGGTCAATATGGCGGTCAACATGAACATATAGGAGCTTTCGGTCATAGGGGAGTCTGATCTATTGATACATCAAGTTCAAGGAGAATGGACTACCAAGAATGTCAAGATCCTTCCATACCTGCATTGTGTAAAGGTTTTATGCAAGAAGTTCATAAAGATCGAGTTCGAGCACATTCCTAGGATCCATAACAATTCTGGATACTAGACCATCGATGATAAGGTTGCAAGAAGTTCACAAAGATCAAGTTCAAGCACATTCCTAGGATCCAGAATGATTTTGCCGACACTCCTGCAACCTTATCATCGATAATCTAGCATCTAGATAATAATTATATCGACCCTATCAAGATAGAGATTAGAAATCAACATGCATATTGTTTTCATGTAGATGAAGAGCCGAATAATTATCTTTCGTACCACGACATCAAAAGGTTCCTTGAATCAAGAGAGTATCAAGAGAATGTAACTAATAGTCATAAGCGAGCGCTGAGAAGGCTGGCAAATCACATTCCTCAGTGGGGAAGTCCTGTATAGGAGGACCCTAGATATGGGTATGTTAGGATGTGTAGATGCCACCGAAGCAACCAGATAGTTAGAAGAAATATATGCGGGAAAGTGCAAACCTCACATAAATGGCTTCACCTTAGCCAAAACTATTTTAAGAGCTCTATATTTTTGGATGACCATGGAAAGTGATAGTATCTGCTATGTGCATAAACGTCACCATTGCCAGATCCATAGGGATTTCATCCTGGTTTCACCTAATGAGTTGAATGTAATGGGTTCGCCTAGGCTGTTTGCCGCTTGGGGTATGGACAATATTGGACATATAGAGACGCCGCATCAAATAGGCACCTTTCATATTGGTAGCCCTTGATTATTTCACCAAATGGGTCGAACCTTGTACATATAACACTGTCACGAAGAAAGTAGTGGCAAATTGCATCCGTAACATCATAATCTGCCGATTTGGGATACCCGAGTCAATCATCACTAACAATGCAACTAATCTCAACAGTGATCTCATGAGGGAAATTTGCGAGAAGTTCAAAATTGTCCACCATAACACTACATCCTACAAACCGCAAATAAATGGAGTAGTTGAAGCAGCCAACAAAAACATTAAAGGGATTCTGCGAAAGAAAATAGACAATCATAGGCAGTGGCACGAGAAGTTATCCTTCACCTTGCTGGGTTGTCGGACCACCATGAGGACATCCACTGGGGCAACGCCATACATGTTGGTACATGGCACCGAAGCTGTGATACCCGCGAACGTTGAGATACCATCTTTAAGAGTCACCCAAGAAGCCATGTTAGACGGTGCAAAATGGATACGGGTCAGGCATTGGTTCTGAAGCCAAGTTAGGATGGCCAGTGCATTTAACAAAATGGTGAAGCCTCGCCAGTTCATACTAGGGCATTGGTTGTGAAGAAAATATTTTTTCATCAAGATGAAGCCAAAGAAAAGTTCACACCAAATTGGTAAGGTCCTTACATGGTCCACCGAGTGTTGTCGGGAGCAGCTCTGATCCTTGTGGAGATGGATTAAAGAGTCAGCACAAAGCCTATCAACTCATAAGCAATCAAGAGATACTATGTTTCAATAAAATAGAGTCATGTTTTGGTTGTAATAGAACTACGCTCAACCTGACTTCCCACAGAGGGATACATAGGCAACCCATGTATGGTTTGGTTGCTCTCATTCCCATTCTTTTTTAATAGAAAATCCAAATATAGTTTTCTATGTACTCAGAACTACACCATGACTTGATTTCTTTTGAATGTAATACATAGGCAATCCTCATCGGATTCAGTCACCTTTTGTAATTGAACTATGTCTTGGCCTGATTCCATTTGGATACATAGGACGTCTGAGTCATACTCGGCCACTTCATTATTCAATCTCATCATTTTGCATATATTGTAATTGAACTACATTTTGACCTGATTCTATTTAGATACGTAGAGTGCTTGAGTCAGGCTTGGCAATATTCATCATATTTTCTTTATCATTAACGAACTACGTTCAGACCTGGTTCTGTTTCGGATACATAGGAAACCTGAAAGGGTGCGGCCATAACCTTAGGAAAACCTTTGTAATGCATTAGTTCAGACTAGGATGCAATCGCATTGGCAAGAAGCCACGTCATCAGAAGCATCGTGGAGGATCGATATCAATGGATAGAGTCTTCAAGAAACAACGTTCGCATTTGAGGATCTTCCGAAACATGTCATAATCCGGAACGACGGCATTTTCCACCAAACAAAAGATTTTTAAAAAATGTTTTCTAAAAGATATCATAATTTGCTCAATCTACCAAAATTCATAGCGTAACCTCATCAACACCAAGGCAAAGCTAGGACTATGGTTGATACAAATCAACACCCCCTCTCTGTTAAGCATTTTCTTCGAATTCCGAACCAACAGGACATAAAGAAGCGCTGAACACATTGGGAAAAATGACAGATCAAGCACTATCTCATAAATATCATCTCTCCCTAATTATTTGATTTTATCCTTCTATAATTAAAATCTAACTCTCGAATCTGTTGCAGTTATTTCAGAACCAGGACACTGACACGAACGAGGCATATTGTACATAGCAACCATCCGCTCAACTAAATGGAGCATGTTGCATATAGCGAGCCGCTGGACCTGCCTATCAAAGCATATTATATATAGCAAACCTCCAGCTCAGTCAATAGGAGCACCTTGTACAAAATTGAGCTGCCCGCTTTGCCAATAGGCCCTGGATATAGCAAATCGCTGGCTTAATAAATTGAAACGTCATGTACAAATCGAGCGTTGACTTCGCCAATCGAAGCCCTGTATAGAGCAAACTTTTCGCTCTGCCAATGGGAATGACCCGCGTCGCTACTCTGGCAGTCGCCAACGTGCTGCCAATCGACGACCACAATTTAGTTCCGCTGTCAAGAGTACCTCTTGAGCATGCTCCTTATTTCCAATTTATTTTTGAATGCTTTGACATTTTGCGCATGCAGCTTAAAGGTAAAATTATGGTGTTTCAAGTCAGAAACTCCCACCGTGCCGAGATGGTTTACATTTCAGTATGATCACTCCCATCACGCGGAGATACTTTTTATTCCAACGCAACCTCTCCCAATAAGAGGAGCTACACTCTACAAGTCAATCACTCCCATCAAGCGAGGATGTATTCTACATTACAAGTCAACCACGCTTAACAGCTGTGGAACGGTACACAGCCCGCCTAACGATCGAGTCAAATTCAAGTATCCCATCATCCGATCTCAATTAACAGCTAGGCAATAGCCAGGCCTCATCATTCATGCATCATTCACATCACATCTTAACAAATTCTGAATTGCAATATATGGGTATGTGTGTATTTCATGTTTTGCAAGAACAAACTGTCATGGCCCAAACTCGGGGAGCGCGATCGGCGACCAATCGAGACATCCCAGTCAAGCAAGCCTATACAATGCCTTCTACCCGAACATACCCATGAATGACAAGAAGATATATTTCATTAAGTGGACGATGAGAAGATCATATAGACAACAACAATTCATTACCAATAGTCACGTCAATTATAAGTTTCCCAAAATATTACATACACTTTCAAAGCTTGAAGTGGAACATATGGTGCAACTACAACATCTTTAGTTTGACTTTCCCATAACCATGGTACAACCCACACTGTATCTACGGAGCCTCTAATGGATACAAAAGAGTACAATGATAGTACGGCAACAAGGCTCGGGCAATACCTCAAAACATAATACACATACAACAAATGATGCACGACCGCGAAATGAAGTGGGGCTCACCAAGCCAACTAGGAAGAGAGTGTACCGCTATCACTGGTCAATGCCATCTGCTGTGGAACCACACAAAGCCGGGGATCCTTTATACCTACCTTTACACAAAGCGGCCATGTCGCCTTACCCCAATGTATGCGGGTGGAGGTGCAAATACAATACCTGAAACTCTACATAAAACGGCCCTGCCGCCTCACCTTAATATATGCGGGTGGAGGTGTATTCACAATACCACAAACTCTAAACAAAGCGGCCTTGCCGCCTCACCCTAATGTTTGTGAGTGGAGGTGTATTCACAATACTACAACTCTAGATAAAGAGGCCCTACCGCCTCACCCCAATATATGCGGGTGGAGGTGTATTCAAAATGCCACACTTCAGATTCCCAAAACGATAATAGTTTGTGCAAAAGAGTTCCCTTTCACATCAACCATTTTGTACCTTTGGCCCTAGCAAGTGTAAGTTCATAAGGTCTCATCATATGAGAAATAAGTGTTTAATCATATTGATTCTATATAAGATCTTCTACCCAAAAGGGGTATAACATAATTAAGTCAAAAATAGAGAATCATTAACACACGTGGATTCTAACACGTTATATCATATATAAATCAATTTTTATTACTTTGAATACCCCACAGTAATAGCGTTCCATATTTGAACTTCACACGATGGTGTTTTGTAAGAACACGAGAATTCTATACCAGAAAAAAGAGTTTAGCCTCTATACATCGCTTTGGGATTTCCTTAATTCACTACCCTCAGGAACTGGGCATTTCTGCCCCACTCTGCGACCGGTCTACTGCCCGTAGACCTATTATGCGGTCGCATAATGCGCCGCAGAACTTCCCTCCGAAATTATCTTGCTGGGTCTGCGATGGGTTATGCGGCCCGCGAAGTGATTATGCGGCCGCATAATGTACCGCATAATGGTCCAAAAGTTTGCCTAGATTTTTGCTCCAGTCTGTGGTAGATCTGCGGGTCGCATATCAGTTCTGCGACCATAGGATAGACTGCCGAAAACTCTCTGTACTTTAAAATATGTGTTGATGAATGTAAAGATCACCGCGGTACTGACATTTTTGGTTGAACGGTCCACTGGGAGATAAAAGAAAAATTTTGGCAGAAGAAGACGTTTCTACGACCCACTATGTTGTCGCAGAATCACTTTGCAGGCCGCACAATGGCAGCAAAATGAAGCAGTATCGAGGCAAGTTTGGAGGAAGGTCTGTAGTGCATTATGCGACTGCAGAACAGGTCTACGGACCGCATGATGGCCACAGAGTGGGGGAGAATCGCCCAGTTTCGGAGGGCCATTTCGCAGACCGCAAAAGCATTATGCGGTCACATATGCAACCGTAGATCTGCGACAGGGCTCTTTTTTCTAATTTTTTTTACCCCACCCTATTTCAATATATTAGAGTGATGGACCACTTCTGAAGCAAAAACATGTATTCTAGAGTGAGGGAGCGCCAAAGAGTGAGAGGGGAAGTTCCTAAGCTCATCACCTATCAATTCTTTCTCAAAGGTGAAGAAATTGTAAGAAGAATTCACTAGGTCTTCATCCTAGAGGTAAGTTTCTACTCCATAGCCCTCAATTTCGTGATTCTAATTATAAAAAGATAATAAGCCAAGCAGTTCTTAGGTGTGGGAGATGTTTATTTTTACATGCATGTACTGTCAAGGGTTGGGGAAGGATGTTGAGCTAGTTTGGGTAGAATTTGGGTAGTGAGATGGAGGAATCCACTTAGGAGGACCTTGAAATCATAATACCCACCTAGTGTTACTAATTTGCTTAAATGAGCTGGAACCATAAACTCTCTCCTAATTCGTGTTCAATTTTTCTATATTTCTAAATAGATCGAATAAGCCAAGAATTCCAGAATATTGTAATAATTTAAAAAGGCTCGAGGCAGGGTATGTTGGCTAAACTCTTCTCTTAGAATTGAACCCCGCAATGTCCTAGTGAGTCTAGTGATGCGCTTTATAAATTGAATTTTTTTCAATGAAGCCTTGTGTCAAAATAATCATGCGTTCAATATGTATTCCAAAGATTCTTGTTATGTTGGTTAGTGTTTGAGAACGTGGTTTAAGTATGGGATGTGTGTTACTATGTTATGATTTAAAAGCGTGAATTTTTATGAAAGCTATCATGTCAATTGTATAAGAAGTCACACGTGGCTAACACCCTAATTTGCTCAAGTACGTTTTTCAAGTATTAATTTGAAATACCTCGTTGTTGATTATCCATGATAATGACTGAAAATGGAATAGTGAGCTTGAATTATGAAGTACGACTAATGTGCCAATAATAATATTGTGTTATGGCCAATGGTGTCAATAAAGTGAATGACCTGTAGAGGAATATGAGTTGTGTGGTAAATAACTTGAATAACAAATGTTTTTGGAGTATAGATTAACCACCGAGGAAGGGTAGGTTGGAACAGCCTAACCCTGAAACTATACGTGCTAGTGTAGGAATGATTGAGGGATAGATCCCCGTGTTAATGTGATGAGACTGTTTTTCCTTTTATGGGACGAGATTGGTGTGATGAGATATTTTCCCCCTAAATGGGATGAGGTTATTCCTATCTAGATGTGATATAATGTCGGCCCACACGACATTGTGGTGAGACGGCTTAGCCGATCGGGCTGAGATCGGACGCCATGTCGCGCACACGGTGGTATTATGAGTGTATGTCTCGGGGTGAGATGGCTTAGCCGGTCGGACTGAGATCGGACTCCGTGCTAAAACACAATGGTATATTGGTGCTAAAGATCTCCCAACTTAAATTACCGAAATCTACTTGAAATTTACGTTTCCCCTAATGTGACACTTTGATACCGTTCGAATCTCTTATTGATATCATGTTTTATTCTTCGTTTACTGTTGCTCATTCTATTTAGAGGGTATTTAGTTTTACATACTAGTACTATTCCATATGTACTAACGTCCCTTTTTCCAGAGGCGCTGCATCTTTAATGGATGCAGGTGGTTCCATAGTAGGTGGTATTGATCAGTCGTACCATAACACCCTCTCCTCAGCTGGTTTGGTGAAGCCTACTTCATTTTGGGGTCCTGATTCTTCAATCCTTTATACATAGAATTTTGAGGTATAGCCGGGGCCTTGTTGCTGGCATTGTTATAGCACTCTTTTTTTCCCGTTAGAGGCTTCGTAGACATAGTGTGGGTTGTGCCTATTTTTGGAAAAGTTAAACTAAAAATGTTGTAATTGTGTCATCTGTCCCGCTTTAACTATGATGTACAATGTAATGTTCTAAACGTTTCTTAAGGACGTAGCTAATGGAAATGAAATGGTGTTGTTCACATGACTTCTTACTGACTAATTAATGAAACGTACTCTTCTTTTTATTTGGGGGTGAGTTAGGTAGACGTCACTGTGCAGGCGTGCTCGACGCTGATTCTCCCATAGGTTGTGCAGCCCGAGAAGTGGTTATGAAGCCGCATAATGGACCGCATAATGGTCCAAAAATTTTCCCAGATTTTCTGCTCCAGTCTGCGGTAGATCTGCAGTCCGCATATCAGTTCTGCAACCACAGAATGGGCTGCAGAAAATGCCCTGCTCTTCCAAAAAAAATTTTCAACTACCCAACGCACTACTCAACCCAATAAGTCGAACACAGAATGGACCGCAAAAAAATGCCCTGCACTTCCGCGAAGAATCCCGACAATCATCAACTCATACGCCGACCTCAGAATCACGAAACCCCGGGATCACGCTACAACGCTATGAGAGACAACAAACTCATTAGCGGGCCAAGGATCCGATCTCAAACTCAAAAAGATCAGTAGAACTCTAATTCTTTAAATGTTTCAAGTCTAACTGCAAATTCTAAGTTATCATGAGTACCGAATCTTTCGTCTCGTAGTATTGTCATATTATGATACTGGGGCAATACTTTCGAGCACGGCCTCCAAAAATCGTCAATCCAAAACTACATGAGGCCTGATCCTCGTTTAGTCCAAGTTATGCAAGAAATTCAAAGCTAGAATTCGGCCCAAACTCCCCAAAAATCCTCCCAAAATCTTCCTCAATTCCTAATCCCACAACTCATAATCTATGTGCTATTTCGGCAATGTATACCTAAAGTCGGGACAAAATTGGCTTTGGTTCAATTTCTTTGCCCAAAAACTCTTTCATCGTCTTCGGTCAAAGATGGGTAGTTGTTGACGGCCATTTTTGACCCTCCCTATTAAAATTAATTTACTTATACTTAATAATTTACAATGAATATTTTAAAAATATTTTTAATCAATAATACCTACTTTTACAAAATTACTTTAGTATTAGTAATTTTGAAATTGATAATTCAATGTTATAATAATTATTATTAATGTACCATGCTTACTATTTTTAGATTATTAAAATAGTTTGCATGTACGGCACATGGGCTTATTGATTAATTACTCCTTAATTTCTACTTAATTAAATTTTTATGCTAAAAATGTGGAATTAGTGTAACAATTTAGAAAACAGGGTATTTAATAAATAATTAATTACATACAATAATTAGTAGTGTTAATGATAATTATAATTTTATTATATTTTATTAAAATAATTAAGTTTATTTAAATTAATTTCAAACGGGTTAAAATACAAAACGTTATGATTGTATTTCTTCAATTAAACAATAGATTAACCATTTTCTAAATCAATTATAGCCATTTACACAAGCCCATGTCCGAAAATACCCAATCTAAACACCCCTTCATTCTATGTTGGCAATCCTTGCCATCACCATTAGATCAATCGGAACATGCCACACCACTCACCCCATTCCCTCACAAAAAAACCCTTCGCATGGGCTCGACGCGCACTTGTATGGTCTGGAGAGGCTTACTTATCTTATAGTTTAGCGGCTTTATCTGTCTTTGGTTTCATTGCTTGTTGTTTTGTCTGGTTCAATAATACCGCTTATCCTAGTGAATTTTACAACAAATAGAGATCATCTTAGCCGTTGATCCATATCATCAACGGATTAAATTTAATTCCATTTTGGTTAATTTTTAAAAGGCCAGTCATGTTTTATCTCCGACGTTGGATTACAAGAAACCAACGACTATCGATTTTCCTAGTTTAATTATTTCTAAAAACCCCTAATTATCAAAATTACCGGAGCCATTGGTCAACAGATCTAACGGCTCCCGTTCCGTCTCCCATTTCTAACTCTAAGACACCCTACACAACCTAAATCATTCCGCTGCTGCCCAGCCACCTCCTTTCCTTTTTCTCTCTCAAATCACTCAAATGCCAGACCTAATCAACCAAACAAACCATAGACAAATTTGTGCAAGGTCACAACTCAACCATT
>MCJB01050617.1:30043-55204 GCA_002018475.1 Nicotiana obtusifolia | reverse complement strand
GTTCGAGTGTTATCAGCAGTTTTCTGGGGTGTTGTTGTTAGAGATGATTTGTTGGTTTTTTGGATTATATGTTTCTTTGTTTTGGAGTTCAGATTTGGTACATTGCTGGGGTCTGTTTTGCTAGGGAGGATAGTGAGGGGTGGGCTGTTTATTTTGTTCAGAGTTGGAGTCTTTGGGATCAGTTTGCCAAAGTCAGCTTCAGATAGGCTTGGTGCTGTGAGGCAGTTTGTTTTTGCCTCATTAGATTTAGCAGCTGCAGTATCTACATTTCTCACAACGTTTTCCTCATTCCCAGGCACAGCAATTTCATCAGGAAGAATCTGTTCATTGTATTCAGTATTGTCAGCTTCCAAAATACTGATTTGTGCCTTTCTATTCCCAACTTCTTTGTTCTGAAGATTCATGACAGTTGATTCATTTCCAACATTGATTTCAGCATTTCCAGACGCAGCATAATTGTTCATTGAGCCATCGAAGTCAGCAGCTTCCAGCATAGAGTTTTTGGCGGTGAGGTCAAGTTTGTTCTGCATTTCCAGGGGTGCTTCTTTGATTTGTCCTTTCAATGAAGTCGAGTTTGGCACCTCATTTCCAGCATTGATTTCAGCATTCCTAGACACAGCATGGGGTGTGGCATTGCCTCTTCTGTCTTTGCTCATTGAACTACCAGGATCAGCAGCTTCTTTGGTCAGTGTGTTCACTGTTTCATTGCTGGACAGGGCAGCCATATCAGTTTGGCTAGTGGTTGGAACATTAGAGTTATTTTCATAGTCGAGGGCATCAAACTTGTTAGCTGTTTTGAGATGCTGATCTTTATTGGCAACAGTTCTTCGGACTTCTTCTTTAGTTTTCATTTTGCCTTGCGTGCGATTGTCTTTAACTTCTTGCCATTGTTGAGCTTCTTTACTCACAACTTTGCCACTGGATAGAACCGTTATAGGGGCTGGTTCCTGATTTTGTTTGGCTCTTACATCCACTGCTTTTCCTTTGAGCTTTATTTGATCAGCAGCTGCTTTGGTCTGAATGTGTTCAGCTTGTTTATATGTTTCCGGGTGCAGTTTTCGGCATTCAAATATGTCGTGTCCTTGCAATTTGCATTCTTGGCAGTATTTGGGGAGATAGTCGTACTGTATTTTGACCCATTCCGTTCTAATTTCCCCAGTAGCTTCATTTTCTATATCCAACCTGACTTTTTTTGGTAAATCAGCAAGTAGGTCTACCAGGACTTTGACCTGTGCGCAGCTAGGCCTCGTTTTGTTGATTGTGGCCAAATCAAGGTGAACTGGTTTGCCTACAGCAGATGCTAGTGAAAACAGACACTCTTTAACGAAGTAGGTGGGTAGTAAGTGCGGAAAAGAAATCCACGCCATCGCCATTGGCGTTTCCTCACCCATCTTGAATTTTGTATCATAAATTTGTTGCCTCATCTGATATTCAAGACCATCCTTAGCCTTTAGGTAGTATGTACTTTTGGAGGTGAGCTTGATGAAATCTTCCCAAAGAGTTAGTCTGATGAGGACCAATTTCTCTCTGAAATAGCCAATATTGCATTCTCCTTTGATACCACATTGAATCGGTATGATTCTTCTAAGTTCTTGAAGCTCTGGCCAGCCATAGGAGAATTTCCCTAGAACAGCAAATTGTAACCCTTCAATGCGGTTCATGCGAGTGACTTCCGCTTCTGTGAATTTCACAATCGCTTGGCCATGCAAATAAGTAGCTCGCCGGAAAGTGATTTGGTCGGTTTGTTGGCTAGGGTTTTTTGTGTTCGAGCTATTTAAGGTTGTGGGTGCTAGGGTTTTAGCGAAATTCAAAGGTTGGGTTAGGGATTGGTTTTCGTTTTGGGTTGGGTCAGTAGGGGGTGCTGATGTCGAGGGCTGGCCAGCCGGGAAATCGCCGGCCGGCATCGCCATTAGCGACTGTTGGAGCTTCAAGGAAAATGGTGTTTCTCTCTCTAGTCGCCTCTGTAGTTCTTTCTTAATTTGAGCGTTGAGACTGAGAGGGTTTTTGGTTTCCGCAGATACTGAAAGGCCAGTTCACTGGCTTCACCGGCCACTGCCGGCACCGGCGAAGAGAGCGACGGTTTTGTTGCTTTGTTAATTCTCCAGACTTTCTCTTTCTATCTCTACAATATGACCGTTGATCTAACTAGTAAATTATCAACATCTTCGAAATGAGTATTTAATCATACAATCCCAAAACCGGTAGTACGGAGTCATAAGCTCTACTGGGTCAACTAGAAATCTCTAAATAAAATACTGTTTTGGAATTAAAGTAAGCAGCAACAAGAATCAAGAGAAGGTGCCACCGAGGCCTGCAAACGTAATGGCAGATATACCTTAAAGTTTTCATAGAAAAACACCAACAACTAGTTAATGACTAGCATGCTCTGCGGTACCTGGATCTGCACAAAATGTGCAGAAGCATAGCATGAGTACACCACAACTGTACCCAGTAAGTATCAAGACGAACCTTGGTGGAGTATTGATGAGATACATCAAGACACCTAGTAGACATAATATGCGCAAGTATTAGTATAAAGTAGACAAAGGAACGAATATCAATATAAAGTTAGACATGGAAAGAATAACAATATAACGCTAGCAAATGGAAAGTAGAAGCAACAAATAGCAACAAGGGGTATATATGTGATAATGCCGCAAAGTAATCAGAACACAGTTAAAGTACCAATGAAACCAATTAAGGAAAACAATGACAACCAAATAATCAACCTTTCTTCAACAAGATTTAAACAAGAATCACCCCCAGGTACCACACCTCGAAATCACGGGTCCCAAACCACGAATCGGAAGCACATGGCACCTCGTGCCAACATTATCAATCGCAACCGCACGAACAACTCATGCGCTGCACGGATAACTCACGTGCCAATACCATTAATACCTCAGATCTATACGGACAACTCACGTGCCAATAGTAACAATATATTATAACTGCACGAAGTACTCACTTGCCAATAGTAACAATATCTCATATCTGCGTGGACAACTCACATGCCACCAGTCCAATCCACACACAGAAGGCCGGTATGCAAGAAGATATGTACATGATCATTAAACATCAAGATTCATACTCCTGCACTTATATATGTTGCATGTTATAGTGTATGCTTGTGCAAGTGTACTATCACAGCTCAAATTAACATGTAGAATCAGAGACACCAAGTAGCAAATTAGAAACAGCACAACAAAACTCGTAATATGCATGACACAAATGAGGAAAGTCACACCGCCACACAAATATCATCAATAACAATGCGCCCAAGCCATCACATTCAACCCAGACATAGCCCGCCTTGCATTGTCGCGTGCGCAACAATAAAGTAAATGTCTGCCTTGTCTTGCCATACGCGCATCAATAATTATCCCACCTTGTCTCGCCAGATGCACAAACCCAACGTATATAGCCCGCTTTGTCTCTTCGCATGTGCAAATATCAAGAATAACAATAGCACGGACAACTCACATGAAAAACACCCCGACAATCCTCTCAACAATCCCACAGGTGCCAAGGCCACTATAACACAATATATCAACTAGCACCACATGTGCCCATATACCACAATATTTCCAAAACACCAATACTAATACCTAACAACATATATCCCACCGCTCAACAACACTGGGTGAAACAACAACAACAATATGACGAGAATGCGGCATGTAAATCAACACAAGAATTACAACAACATAATAAAATAGAAGAATAAACTCATAAATGAAAGAGATAACATATAATAACGACTTCAAATAAGGAGAAATCAACAATAAAAGGGAAACATGTAATGGAACTTTAATAAGGATAAGTCAACTATAAAAGAGATAGCATGACAATAAAAGGGGTAACAACTTCAATTAAAGCATATAAGAGTAAGCTTGATGATAAAAGATAGGACCTGTTCTAACAACTTCAATATAGCATGTAAGAGTAAACCTAACAACGGAAAATATAAAATGATATGACAACTTCAGTTAGATACATGAAAGAAGCCTAAGAGTCTAAACCGGTCAATTTTCACATATAAGGCAGTATACACACTCGTCACCTCATGTACACGTCTTTCAGATAATCAAATAGTACAATCAAACCCAAGCCTAAGGGAAAGTTCCCCCACACGAAGTTAGGCAAGATACTTACCTCAACTAGGCCAAATCAACACTCAAAAATAGCTTTCCTTTTCAATTCACCTCCGTTAAGCTCAAATCTAACCAAAATCGACTTGATAACATAGAAATAATGCAAGAGAAACCAATTCCAATAAGTAAAGCTATGATCTTTATACAATTCTTCAAAATTTAACAAAAGTCAACCCCGGGCTTGCTCATTCAAAATCTGGGTCCAAGGGTAGGTCTTGACTACCCATATCCCCACGAGTCTATAAAACCATTTTGTTTTCAAATCCGAGTCCAATTCGACTCTCAAATTCCGGATTTTCATTTATCAAAACTTAGACAAAAATCCCAAAATTTCTCTTTGATTCTCAAACTTTGACGTTAATCTCATATATAATCACGTAATATAGTTAGAAATTGATCAAAATCACTACCCAGTGATTGTAAGTGAAAATCACCTCTTTAAATCACCTCCTACCGAGTCTAGGGTTCAAATGAGAGAAATGAGGTGAAATTCTGACTTTAGCCCTTACGTTCAGGCGCAGGTGTTGCAAATGCAACACGGGGTTCGCAAATGTGAACCTCGCAAATGCAAAGAATGATCGCAAAAGCGACATTCATCCCAGTCCTGCTAACATTGCAAATGAGACAATTTAATCGCAAAGTGAACATTAAACACTTCGGAAAAGAGACCTCCAAACCGCAAATGCGAAACTCCCCAGCCCCAAGCACCATCGCAAAAGCGAATAATGTGTTCGCAAATGCGAACCTGACAAACCCCAGTCGACCTTGCAATTGCAACCCCCACCTCACAAAATCTCGCATTTGCAAGACCTGAAGCACCAGTTCCAAAACCAGCAAAACTAAAACCTCTTCAAACTCTCTGAAACACGTTCGAAACTCACCCGAGTCGTCGGGGCTCCAAACAAAACATCAATACAAGTCTAAAAACATAATATGAACTCGCTCGCACAATCCAAACACCAAAATAACATCTAGAACCATGAATCAGAAATTAAAATGCATGAATTTTACATTGAAAATCAAGAACTTCTAAAACACAATCGTGTCTGAATCCTATCAAATCAACTCGGAATGATGCTAAACTTTACGGACAAGTTCCATAACAAAACTAACTTATTCAAAGTCCCAAATCCAAAATCCAAACCTAATTGTCATAAAGCCAAACAATAATCAAACCTAAGTAATATCTAAACCTTCAAATTGTCACCTTTTGGCAAAACAAGTCAAATCAACCTAGGAACCTCCGGATTCGATTCCGAGCATATGCCCAAGTCCAAATTCACTATATGAATCTATCGGAGTCATCAAAATACCGTTCTGGGTTGTTTTCACAAAAGTCAAACATCGATTAATATTTCTAACTTAAACTTCAAAAATGAGAATCACTCATCCAAATCAATCCCGAAAAATCCAAAAATCGAATCCGACCACACACGCAAGTCATGATAAATAAAATAGAGCCACTCAAAACCTTGAAGGACTGAACAGAATGCTAAATCTCAAAATGACCGATTGGATCGTTACAAAGCTAAAGCACTAAGAGGAATGTAATCAATTCAGCTCTCTGAAGCGGACAAAGAACGCCTCCACTCCCCATGGAAATACTCTCTAATTATCAAACTCCTGGGAAAAAGAATCGTTCATCACTAGTTGAACTCCAAGATTTGAGAATTATGGAAACCCACGAAACAGTTCCCGCTCATAGATTTGGGTTCAGACTACTTTATTGTAAACTTCACAAAGGAGAAGAACATGAATAATGTCCTTAAGAATGGACCATGATTTGGAAATGGGCACTTCCTATTGGGCATACATTGGGAACCCAACTTCGTGGCAGCAGAAGAAAAACAAACATTCTCAGCTGTGTGGGTGAGACTACCGCAATTACCAACAGAATTTTATGATGGAGCTTTACTGCAAAAAAAATAGGCAACTCCATTGGGACGCTATTGAAAGTCGACGCATGTACGAGAGCTACCTTGAGAGGACGGTATGCAAGGCTGTGCATCCAAGTGCCATTAGAGGAACCAGTCACTACAATTATAATAATTCGATCCCACCTACCACAAATTATCTATGAAGGCGAAGGCTTCCTCTGCAAGAATTTTGGAAGGCTGGGTCACACTCAAGAATTGTGGAAAGCTGGTTCGTCTTGATTTATATACAGACTATGTCCAGTTCTTGTCGAAATCAACTGGATGCCTTAAAACCAAAGGAGCTGAATTTTTCTTCAGAACCTTTCCATTGACTTTATAGTTCAATTCGAAAGAGGAAACATCTATGGCTGTCGTGTGGATTTCACTGCCAGCTTTGCCACCTAACTTCTTTGCTAAGGAATCCTTACTGTCTATTGCTTCTGCTATGGGTAAATCACTTGCAGTAGACAAGGCAACACAAGAGAGAACCAGACCGAGCACTGCTAGGGTGAAGGTTCGGCTCGATTTGTTAGACGAGCATCTGAACAAGGTTAAGTTGCACATCGTCGACAAAGCTACTGGAAAAACTATTGTTTACTACCAACAGATTGTTTATGACAATCCGCCAAAGTATTGCTCTTGTTGCAAACATCAAGGACATGACGAAAAATCTTGTCGATTCTTGAAAATAAAATCCGGAGAGGCCGGCATTGCAAAAACAATTGATCACAATCTGCCAGTGGATAATATGAGCATTGTCGAGCAGCTAAAAGAGGATGCGAGAGACTTTTTGAATGCTAAAAGATCTGCTCAAAATGTGGTGCAAATACAAAAAATGCATGCCAACAGTAGCAAGCCGCAGGTACCGCAGATTCGTGTACACAGTGATGAGATTAATCGTGCAGATGTTAGGAATATGGTTGCTGGTTTTAATGACAATACAGCTGCATTGGCAGATAAGAGGCCAGCTGATGACATGGTGGTTGGGAAGGGGCAACCCAATGCTGCAACAGATATCCCTGCCTCTAAGATTTTTGCAAGGATGCACACAGCTACTGCTGGTGCTGTGCACGCTACTAATGATCGACCTGCTAGTTTTGGACAGATAGGGAATGACAAACATAATAGTGTAGTGGACAATCGACCTACTGTGGAGCAAGACAAGGGAGGTGGCATGGTTTCACTTCTAGCAGATAATAGGGAATGTAACTTGGAAAATCAATCTCGTGTCAGCTGAAGGAGACCAATTGGATATTCAAAACCAGGTCACTGGTTCGCGTGTTGACTCCCAGACCTTTAGGAACAAATATAATGGTCATAAGACCATATATGGGGAACATAAAAATGGTTCTAATTGATGTTGATAAGGGACAACATACAATCAAAAAGAAGGAAGTTTGGACCGTGGTAACACCTAGAAAATCAACTACAAGGACTGTTGTTGCGCAAAGACAGCAGAGCCCAGGTGTTCAACGAAAGGTCTCCAGCGATGTGGCCAACTCAAATATGTTTGATGCTTTGGAACTCAATAATGATGGACAACTAGTTTTAACAACACAAAATTTAAATATGATTTCCAAAGAAATTGTTCCATGCTCCAGCATTTCTAGGCAGTGATATTTTGGGTAATGGAATTGGATGTTCAACGAAATGCCTCAAAGACAAATGTGGAGGAGGAATTGACGGGCAATAGTATCAATGTTCCCACATTGCATTTTTCCAGTCCTAACGTTGAACTGATCATAAAGGAAGCCCAGGATGTAATGTTGATGCATACCAATATGGTGGGACAACCATTGGTCACTTTGAACACCTCCGTCTTTGAAATACCTTCACAGTCGGAAGGGTCTTTTTGTGAACATGGAGGTGAATATGGGCAGTTGTTGCTGCCCACTAGAGTTAGAGAATGACAAGGGATTTATGGTGAACATGATTGGTTAACAAAGTGTAGAACTTGGGTTGGTCAACTCGAGCATGAAGAAGACGAGGAATGAGGGGATGACGACGAGGAGGAGTGGACGGATTATGCTGCTTAACAGAGTGAAGATGATGACCTACGGTCAGTAGTTTCACTTTCACTGCCAAATGGTAATAAGAGCAAGCTTAATTTGAATTCTCCTGCATTCATTCCAGGATACCTCAATTACACCTACAACAAATGGGCAGCAGCAGCAGCAGACTACAAGCAAGCCACAGATATTCAATGTAGTAACTCTTATAACAGCTGGGCAGAAGCAACATCAAATATGCAGCAGAAGTGCACCAGTAGCACTTTCAAATGTTGGACATCACCAGCAGCACCACCACTACCAACATCGCAGCAACAGTCAACTGAGTAAGAATACAGTGACAAAAACTGGGCAGCATCAACATCCCACAGGCAGTCCATCATTGGAAAATATTATACTATTGGACTCGACGTAAAAGTAGTATGAAGTACAAAATAATGAAATAGAGTAGCAGCAGCATCTAACACTTAGCAAATCTGGCAAAACCAGCAGCAATTCTTCACCATCAGTACACCAGTACCATTTCCAAATAATGCCACAGCAGCAGTAGCAGAAGCAACAGCACACAAATAGTGAACACCGTCAGAATGCAGTAATACTCTCAAAATTTTTGCAGCAGGAGCAGCAAATTAGCAATAGCAGTCCAGTGATATTGAATGCAAATATAAAACCTGGGCAGCAGCAGCAGCAGTAGCAACACCAACATTGCACCAACAGTCAACAAAGTCAAAATGCAGCGACAGAAACTGGGCAGCAGCACCATAGCACAGGTAGTCAGGTACACTCGAAGGCAGTAACAATATTTGGGTAGAAGCAGCAACAGCCTTGCACGGGCAGTGTACCAGTAGCAGTGCTAAATACTGGACAGCAACAGTAGGAGCAACATCAATCAAACAGTGATCTGAGGCAGAATGAGCAACTTCCAGTTTTGGCAGTTACGACGAAGGCGCAAGACAATGGTTTGATTTCACAAATCTCTGCCCACAACGTGCCTCAACAAGCTAATATGGGACGAGCTATTTATGAACCAGGAGAGGAAGATGATATCCTACAAAAATGTCGTGAATAAGCTGCCAAAAGAGGTGATTTATCGCCCATGCACAGTGGAAAAACTAAGAAGTCTCAGAGAAGGAATATGAGTTGGAACGGTAAAGTGAATGAGGAGGTTAGGCAACTCCTTATGAGAGTTGCTAAGCAACAACGGATTGCTCCAACCACATCTACAAGGCCATCCCGTTCAAAGAAGAAACGATGATTTTTGAATACTTTTTGAAGAGACGGGAGGAGGAAGACAAAGAATTAAAATTGGAAGAATTCACAAGTTTGGATAAGGAGAGACATAAATCTAATTCTTACTGCATTCTAGTGTATCATTTTATTAGCATTATCATATGTAATATCATCATAGAGTGTATTATAAACTCTATGATGATCATAGAATATTTGGTTCTAGCTAGTTCTTTCTTTCTATATGCTTGCTAATAGGTGTGGCTTTTTATTTTCCTCAATAGGATTTGAAAGGTAAGGTTAAGCTGGGTATGTGTTTGCTTAGGTCCTATGTCTCTGGACATACCCGAATGGTTATGAGATTATATGCCCTCGTGAGACTTTTTCGGCAGCTACACCATGACTCATCTATATGAGGCTGCTTTAGAGGCAATGTGAAGCGCAGAAGAGTAATTATATAGCGAAGGCATATAGGCGACACTACTCGAGCTATATTCCCCTTACTTGTACTTTTCCTTTGCGGCGTTGTTTTTTGTTATTTATAAAATTCTATAATTTTCCAAAAAAAAACAAATAAATAAATAAAACAAAAACAAAAACAAAAACCAAAAACAATAAAAAATAAAAAATTAAAAAAAAATTAAAAAAAAACACTCAAACACGATGCCCTCACCAAATGACTGGAAGACTCAACTTGAAGGACTCTATAGAAGACCTGCCAAATAGCCAACCAAGTGATCCTCAAAATAAGGAAGTATGGCAGACATCTCCCTTCTTAAAGATGAAAGGCCTACTCTGAAGAAACATGTACCAGAGGCTCATACATTAAGTAAAGATCCTCAAACCAGTTCAGGTATAAACGTGAATATTTTGGTAGCTGGTTCTAGTAAGTTTCTGACTTCACAAAAATTAGCCTTCAAGTCTAAAAACACAGAATCTACTGCTAATAATTCTCAGCCTGATTATTGTAACACAAGAAAGATATCTTCGCCTTAACTAACTTCTAAGCCATTTAATAGTAAGTCTGTTGAGATTAATAATGATATCTACAGTCCATCCTCTAGTTTTAAGAGGGAACAAACTATTCAAACCTCCAATCAATTTTTGACCCTTCCACTACTAGAAAATGAATATGATAAACCATCCGTCTCTCCTGATCGCTTAGCTTCTGCAGCCAAGGCTCCACATTCCCTATCCCCTTCCATACAAACAAAGGACCCTACTAAGGAGCCTGTGACACGTGTACTTGTGTCCCACACAGACAACTCAATAAATATGTTTTTGCCAGATAATCCTTCTATTGTTGTTATTAGCCAACTTGATAACTCTTTATTAGAAAATATTACCTCTAATCATATCACGACCCCAAATTCCCATCTTAGGTTGTCGTGATGGCGCCTAATCTCTATGACAAGGTAAGCGTAACACACACTGAGGATTAACAGAAATAACAACTAAGATAAGATAGTAAATCAAACTGATAAAATATCATAATAAGCAAAAACGGACCAACAGTCATGAAATCCTCAAAACCGGTGGAACTAAGTCGTAAGCTCTAAGGAAAATACACTATTAATATCAAAATACAACATTGTTTGATATGAAGTTAAACAAATGTAAAGACAATAGAAGAAGGTGACTTCGAGGTCTGCAAGCATCAAGCACGTATACCTTGAAGTCTTTGAAATATCTGGGTCAATGCATTGGCATTCGGCACGAGCAGAAATACCTGGATCTG
Source organism: Nicotiana obtusifolia (assembly GCA_002018475.1). Classification (NCBI taxonomy): domain Eukaryota; kingdom Viridiplantae; phylum Streptophyta; class Magnoliopsida; order Solanales; family Solanaceae; genus Nicotiana; species Nicotiana obtusifolia. The sequence continues at coordinate 44,160 of MCJB01050617.1, read as the reverse complement.
CACAAAAATATGCAGAAGCGTAGCACGAGTACACCACAATGGTACCCAGTAAGTATCAAGCTTAACATCGGTAGAGTAGTGACGAGGCCAGGTCATGACACCATCTAGACATAGAAACCTATACAAAATGTTAATATAATCTAACAATGGGAAGCAAAGAAATAAATGACAACAAAACAGTATGATGATATAAGGCTAACCACGAAAATTAAGGTAGAAAAGGACAACAAAGAGCGAACGTATAATAAGAACAACAAGTTGATCAAATACAGTAAAAATACAAGTAAAACGAATGAACAAAAACAATAATCGTTGAAATCAACAAGCCTTTTCAACTTATATGTATAACAAGAATCACAATTGAGGTACCACACCTCGTATTCACATTTCACAAGTCACAATCACATTCTCCCTTATATCGCCGCGTGAGCCTTGCATTTATTTTTAAAATATTTTTCCCAAAATAGCGACACACGCTTTAGTCCCCTTATCTCATTGCATGCCTTCAAGTAATTTCCTTACTAGCAACACGCGTATGAATCTCACCTTATCTCGCCGCATGCGCATCAATACCCACTCTTATACCATCGCATGTGCCTCAATATAACAACACAGTAATCAACTTGCAACACATATGCCCACTGCCACAACATTGTCAAAAACTTATAATATCAATATCACCATAACATATAGCCCACGGCTCAATCACAATATGTACAAGAATCTCAGTGAAAACAAATGAACTAGAAATAACTCAACAAGGAAAGGTATTCCAATAAACAACGATTTCAACCACAAACGTGTTAGTAGCTCGCAGCAATTACAACTTCAATAACTCAACAATGAATGTATTTCCATGAAAGGGCAACTTCAAATTCTAATGCATAGCATAAGCTTAACAATGAAAGAGATAGCATGAAATGGCAACTATGACTGAATGCATGGGAATAACTCAACAATGAAAAGAATGACATGTAACAACAACTACTAATAATGCATATAAGGGTGACCTCGACAATGGAAACTAGATCATGTAATAACAACTTCAATTAAAGCATGTAAGATTAAACTTGGCAAAGAAAGATAGAGAAATTAATAACAACTTCAATGAAATGCTTATAAGTAACCTAAGAGTCTAAACCGGTCAATTTTCACATATAAGCACGTGTACACACTCGTCACCTCATGTACACGTTTTCCACATAGTTCAAATAGTACAACCAACCTAAATCCTAAGGGGTAGTTCAATTTTCACATATAAGCACGTGTACACACTTGTCACCTCATGTACACGTTTTCCACATAGTTCAAATAGTACAACCAACCCAAATCCTAAGGGGTAGTTCCCTCACACAAAGTTAGGCAAGATTGTTACCTTAACCAAGCTAAGTGAATCCGCTAATAGGCCCTTCACGCACAAATCCAACTCCGGAACGACTCGAATCCCAAACCAACTTGTGAAAATCTCCTCCAAAATCGCCCAAAACAAAGCTCTCCAACTCAAAGTGTGCTAGATAGTATAAAACCCTCGTCAAAGCTTATAATCTGCCCAGGCTTTTCGTTTCTGTAGCCCAGTAGTTGCATCCGCAGAAAAATAATCGCAGATGCAGCCTTCACTTAAGTCTAAGATTTCCACTTCTGCGTACCAAATGCGATTCCGCTTCTACGGACCAAAATGCACACTTGCGCTTCCGCTTCTGTGGACAATGCGTTGCACCTGCAGTCCCTTCTCAAAGAGCTCAAATCTGCTTTTATGCATATTTTTCGCTTCTATGCATATTTTTCGCTTTTGCGACTGCGCATCTGCGCTACCATGTCCGCACCTGCGGACCCAGCTCCCCAAGCCAAACCTCGCATCTGCGACCAACTAGCCTCTTCTGCGATGCCGCACCTATGGACCAAATATTGCAGGTGCGAAAGCAGAAGACCTCAGCAGATTTCAGCCACTCCTCAAAGCCTCCAATTGGTCCGAACTCAACTAGAAACACACTCAAGGACCACGGGACCCCATCCAAACATACCAACTAATCCCATAGCACAACATGAACCTACTCAAAGCCTTAATTCACACCAAACAACATCAAAATATGAATCACACCCCAATTCAAGCGTAATGAACTAATAAACATTTTCAAATTTAAAACTTGCACCGAACAAGCCTAAACAACTCCGAATGACGTTAAATTTTGCATGCGAGTCCCAACTGACACAACAGACCTATACCAACTCCCTAAATCGCACTCCAAGCCCGATATCAAGAAAGTCACCCCTCAATTAAACCTATCAACTTTCCAACTTCGCCAATTCAATCCAAAACAAGCTACGGACCTCCAAATCAACATCCAGACATACGCTTAAGTCAAAAGTACCATACGAAGCTCTTAGAACCATCAAAACTACATTCTGAACTTGTCTACACACAATTTAAACTCCGGTCAACTCTTTCAACATAAGCTCCCAACCTTTGGACTAAGCGTCCGAATTCACTCTAAAACCTTCCTGACACCAATCAAACCACCCCGGCAAGTCTAATAACAGCAAATGAACATAGAAGAGAAAATATATAGGAGAACGAGGCTACTATAAACAAAACTATCAACTGGGTCGTTACATTCTCCACCTCATAAACAAACATTCATCCTCGAACAAGTATAGAGACATGTCTGAAGTGCCGAAAAGGTGAGGGTAACAGCTATGCATATCATGCTCGGTCTCCTAAAGTCGCCTCCTCAGTCAGTTGACCTTTCCATTGAACCTTCACTAAAGCAATGTTCTTTGACCTTAACTTCCGAACCTGTCTATCCAATATAGCAACCAGCTCCTCAACATAAGTCAAATACTGGTCCAATTGAACTGAGCTAAAATCTAATACATGAGACAGATCACCAAAACACTTCTGGAGCATGGAAGCATAAATCACTTGGTGAACTCCCGATAAGCTGGGTGGCGATGCAAGTCTATAGGCCACCTCACCAACCCATAAGGATCTCAAAAGGACCAATATACCTAGGGCTCAACTTGCCTTCTTCCCAGACCTTATTATACCCTTCATGGGTGAAACGCTAAGCTGAACTCTCTCTCCCGCCATGAATGCTACATCACGAGCCTTCCGATTAGCATAACTCTTCTGCCTAGACTGTGATGTTCAAAGCCGATCCTGAATCAACTTGACATTCTCCAAGGCATGCAGGACCAAATCAGTGCCCAACAACCTAGCCTCTCTCAGCTAAACCTACCAACTGGAGAACAACAACGCCTCCCATATTAGGCCTCATAAGGAGCCATCTGAATACTCGATTGGTAGTTGTTGTTGTAGGCAAACTCTACGATCGGTAGGAACTGATCCCATGCACCTCCAAATTCATAACATAGGCATGTAGCATGTCCTCCAAGATTTGAATGGTGCGCTCGGACTGTCCGTCCATGTGGGGATAAAATATCGTGCTCAGTTTGACCTGTGTGATTAACTCACGCTGCATGGCGCTCTAGAAGTGCAATGTGAACTGCGTGCCTCGATTAGAGATAATAGACACCGGCACAAAATTATGACAAATAATCTCACGGATAGAAATTTGAGCCAGCTGCTCTGAAGAGTAGGCAGTCATAACTGGAATGAAGTGTGCAAACTTGGTCAGTCTATCCGCAATAACCCACATTGCGTCAAATTTCTTCAAGGTCCGTGTGAGTCCAACAACAAAATCCATCGTGATACGCTCCCATTTTCACTCTGGAATATCAAGTCTCTGAGGCAAATCGCCCGGCCTTTGATGCTCGTACTTCACTTGCTGACAGTTCAAACACTAAGTCACGTACTCCACAATATCTTTCTTCATTCTTCTCCACCAGTAGTGCTGCCTCATATCCTAATACATCTTCGCCGCACCCAGATGAATGGAATACCACGAACTGTGGGCCTTCTCAAGAATTAATTCATGCAAACCATCCATATTGGGCACACAAATCCGGCCCCGCATATGCAACACCCCATCTTCTCCAATGAAACCTCCTTAGCATCACCATCCTGCACCTTGTCCTTAAGCACAAGAAAATGGGGGTCATCATAGTGACGCGCCTTGATGCGCTCATACAAAGAAGACCGAGAAACCACACAAGCAAGAACCCCCCTAGGCTCTGAAACATCCAACCTCATGAACCAATTGACCAAAGCCTGAACATTTAATGCTAATGGTCTCTCTCCAACTGAAATATATTCAAGGCTACCCATACTCTCAACCTTCCTACTCAAGGCATCGTCCACCACATTGGCCTTGCCGGGATGATAAAGAATGGTGATATCATAGTCCTTTAATAGCTCTAACCACCTCTATTGTCTCAAGTTCATATCCTTTTGCTAAGTGTTGTAAACTCTGATGATCTGTGAATACCTCACAAGACACGCCGTAGAGATAGCCCCTCCAAATTTTCAATGCGTGAAAAATGGCTACCAACTCTAAATCATGTACTGGGTAGTTCTTCTCTTGGGGCTTCAACTAACGTGAAGCATATGCAATCACCCTACCCTCTTGCATCAAGACACACCCAATGCTAATCCACAAAAATCATAATAAATTGTATATGAACCCGATGCTGAAGGAAAAACTAGAATTAGAGCAGTGGGAAAAGCAGACTTCAGCTTCCAAAAGCTCTCCTTGCACTCATCAGACCACCTGAATGGGGCATCCTTCTGAGTCAATCTAGTCAAAGGATCTGCATGGATGAAAATCTCTCTACAAAATGGTGATAATAGCCGGCCAAGCCTAGAAAACTCCATATCTCAATATCAGAAGACAACCTAGGCCAACTCTGAGCTGCCTCCACCTTCTTTGGATCCACCTTAATCCCCTCACTAGACACCACATGACCCAAAAATGCCACCAAATCAAGCCAAAACTCACACTTGGAGAATTTTGCATATAACTTCTTCTCCCTCAAGGTCTGGAGCATGATCCTCAATTGCTGCTCATGATCCTCCCGGCTGTGAGAATATACCAATATGTCGTCAATGAACACGATAATGAAAGAATCAAGATATGGCTAGAATACACTGTTCATCAAGTGCATAAAGGATATAGGGCATTGGTCAGCCCAAATAAGATCATCAAAAACTCATAGTGACCATAGCGAGTTCTGAAAGCAGTCTTCGGAATATCTGAATCTCAAATCTTTAATTTATGGTACCCCGATCAAATCAATCTTCGAGAATACCCGATCACTATGAAGCTGGTCGAATAGATCATCAATACGCGATAGTGGGTACTTGTTCCGGACTGTAACCTTGTTCAGTTGCCTATAATCAAAACACATCCTCAGAGAGTCATCTTTCTTCTTCACAAATAGAACTGGAGCACCCCAAGGCGAGACACTCGGTCGAATGAAACCCTTAATAAGCCACTCCTAAAGTTGTTCTTTTAATTCCTTCAACTCCACTCGTGACATACAATATGGTGGAATAGAAATGGGCTAAGTGCCCGGGACCAAGTCAATACAAAAATTGATAACCTTTCCCGTGACATGCCTGGTAGGTCTGCTGGAAATACATCTGGGAAATCTCTCACTACCGGAACTGACTTAACGATAAGAGTATCAGCACTAACATCCCTCACAAAGGCTAGAATACGCTTCACACGCCTTCTCAACCACACGTTGTGAGAAAGGACACCACCCTACTAGAAATATAATCCAATGTACCCCTTCACTCCAACCGCGGCAACCCTGGTATAGCCAATGTCACGGTCTTAGCATGACAATCCAAAATAGCATGATAGGGGGAGAACCAATCATGCCCAAGATCACGTCAAAGTCCACCATACTGAGTAGCAGAAGATCAACTCTAGTTTCATAACCACCGATAATGGCCAAACACGACCGATAAACACGATCTATAATAATATAATCTCCCCTAGGCATGGACACATATACAGGAGCACTCAAAGAATCACAAGATATATCCAAATATGGAGCAAAGTAAGATGACACATACGAATAAGTGGAACCCAGATCAAATAAGACTAATCCATCCCTATGACAGACCAGAACAATATCCGTGATGACAGCATCTGATGCGACCTCCTCCGTCCTACTCGAAAAGCATAGAAACGAGCTTGGCCTCCCCCTCTAGGGAGACCTCTACCCGCTTGACCTCCATTCCTAGTTGGCGGTACAGGTGGAGCAGCAACTAGAGCAGCAACCATAGTCTGTGAACCTTGTGGACCCTGTGGAATCCGTGTAGCTTGTGTAGCCTGTGGAGGTGCACCCCTCCTAAGTCTGGGATAGTTCCTCACCATATGCATGGTATCTCCACACTCGAAACAACCTCTCGGCGGGTATGGCTTCTGAAACTGAACCTGACCTCTTCACTAGACTGATCGCTGAAGGCACCCCGTGTAGGAGGTGCACTGTTAAGTGGTTATGCATAGTGGGTGATCTGAGACCTCGGAATAGTCATAGCACTTCGAGCAGCTGGAAGTGCTGAATGAACTAGTCGGCACACATAACCTTTTCCATGACAAGCTGAAACTACAGTGCGGGCACCGCTAAATCCTCGAGAATCTCGAGGCCTCTTAGCCTCCCTATCCTCCCTCTCCTGGACCGCACACGCTCCATCCTCCGAGCGATATCTACAACAAGCTAAAATGGAGTTTCCGTCTACAACTCTTGAGCCATGCTGAATCTAAGACTATAACTAAGCCCCTCGATAAATGTGCGAACTTGCTCTTTGACTGTAGAAACCAAAGCAGGTGCATGTCGGGACAACTAACTAATCTGATGGCATGCTTCGACACTGTCATAGTCCCCTAACACAGATGCTCAAACTCAATGGACTAGGCATCCCGGTGGGTCTGGGAAACATACTGCCTCAAAAACATATCTGAAAACTGAGCAACTGAGTGGCGCTGCATCAACTGGCCTACCCTCATCATAAACCTACCACCACCTATATGCTGCTCTTGACAGCTGAAATGTAGTAAAGGCAACTCCGCTCTCCTCCATAATGCCTATGGCGCAGAGAATATGGTGGCACTTGTCCAAAAAATCCTGAGCATCCTCAGTAATTGCGCTACTGAAAGTAGGAGGGTCATACTTCTTGAACCTCTCAAGTCTCCTCTGCTCCTCCTCAAATGCCTCTGGTCTGACCTCAAGCTGAATTGGAATAACAGGTTGTACTGGAATAACTCCCGGAACTTGATCAATATGGACCCGCTGCTTTGGAGTACGGGCCACGAGAGTCGGAACTCCTCACCCAGCTTGAGATGTAGTAGGTGCAATGTGATAAATTCTGCCGAAGCTAAAGTACTGAACATGCTCAAGAAGTGTGCTAGGGTCTCCTGGATCCAGGGGTAGCAATAGGCGCCTCGGATGCCTGTTCCCCAACCAGAGCTACTGGTGACTCCTCAGTCTCTGCTCGGGTAGGTGCTCTGGCTGTAGCACGTGCCCCTCCTCGGCCTCGACCTCGGCCTCGGCTACTCGCGGCTCTAGCAGGGGGCGCGGGTGTCTGATCATCAGATCTAGCAGTGTGTGTCCTCACCATCTATGAGAGAATAGAAAGACAAAGGCTCAAATTTTGAAATCAACAAATCCGCACGATAACAAATCAAAGAAGTGAAATTTCCTAATGGTTCCGTATCCTCTCGAAGATAAGTACATACGTCTCCATACCGATCCGCAAGACTCTACTAAACAAGTTTATAGCTCGTAGCACCTATGAACCTAGAGCTCTGAAACCAACTTGTCACGACCTCAAATTTTCAGCTTAGGATGTCGTGAGGGCACCTAGTCTCTACGACTAGGTAAGCCTAACACTCATTGAGGATTAGCATACATAACAACTAAGATACTAATTTAAACTGATAAACTATCATAATAAGCCAAAACAAAACAACAGTCAACAAATCCCTAAAACCGTTGGAACTTAGTCATAAGCTCTAAAAGAAAATACACTAGTAATATTTGAATACAACACTATTTGATATGAAGATAAACAATAGTAAAGGCAATAGAAGAAGGTGACTCTGAAGCCTGCGAGTGTTAAGTGGCATACCTTGAAGTCTCTGAAATATCTAGGTCAACTCACTGACGCCCGGTATGAGCAGACGTACCTGGATCTGCACAAAAATATGCAAAAATATAGTATGAGCACACCGCAACAGTACCTAGTAAAATCAAGACAAACCTCGGTAGAGTAGTGACGAGGCCAAGTCATGACACAAAGAAAAGAATACGCTAGGCATAAATCTATATGCTCAAATTGAAATCAAAAATAAATAAGAAGATGAGCCAATTAGATTCAAATAATGAATCGTAATAGAAATAGAAAATAAAGTTCGGGTTCGAATTCCATAGAATAGATAATATGGATGGGATTGACTATACCATATTAAAAAAAAATAAGTAAAAAACACGTTGATTATATCAAATTTGGAGGCCCCAATAATTTTAGTTCATCATGGGTAGGGACACTATTGCTGAGATAATAACTTCTATACGAAATGCTGATATGGATCGAAGACAACAGATGATATAAGGCTAACCATGAAAATTAAGGTAGTAAAGGACAACAAAGAGTGAACGTAGGATAATACAACAAGTTGATCAAATACAATAAAAATACAAGCAAAACGAATGAAGGAAAAACAATAACCATTGATGCAAATAAATTTGATCAAGTGTTATCAATGCCATCTATGAACAAGACAAGAAAAGGCGTTGGTTAGCCTTGGAGAAGATCCAAGCGTCCATAAATCTTTCTATTGACGAATCTTGTGTTGAAGATGTACATTTGTGTTTATGTTGTATTATTATGTAGTTATTGAAGACATTAATTCTTATTTGTTTGGTCCTGCGTGACTATTCTTTAAATTAGCCAAATTGTGGCTTTTTTGTTAATTAGTTGTTTCCTAGTTGATTTAGGTTAACTAGTTATTCTTTTCCTAGTTGATTTAGGTATAGGCTCATTCTATATAAGCCTAAACACTTCATTATTTTGATACCTTTTGACATTATTATCAATCAAAACCCGGCAGCACATTGCTCCCAAAATCGTGTGAATTAACTTGTCCAAATTTGGTGTGATTCAAAATTGAACTTGTTCTTTTGTTTGATCGAACAGTTTGCAAGACCATTGTTGTCTTGAGGGTTGTTCGTATAGTATAGGTACTCCGTGACTTCATCAAGAAGGTAAGTAGACTAGTTCCTACTTGTTGTCTTGATAGTTCATTGAGCGTCTAACTTCTATCTTTTGTTTTCTTGTTTCCGCTTTTTATATTGCATCAGTTGGTATCAGAGCTTGGAAAGGGTTTGTTTCTACAATCCCAATCCTGTTCTTCGTGCCTTAGTTTTAAGTTCTAATTCTTAAATTTCATTTTTCAAAAAAAGAAAAAAAGAAAAAAAAAACGTGAAAAAAAAAACGAAAAAAAAAATTGTGAAAAAAAAAGAAAAAAAAAAGAAAAACCAAAAATTGTGTTGTTGAAGTTCTTGAAGAGTTTTACGTTGTTCTTGAAGAGGTTTTGAATCCTCAAACGTTCCTAACGAGATTGCATTGACTTCTTAAGTTCTTGAACTTTAATTTGTTGTTCTTGAAGATTTTGGTTGAAAAACGTGGGAGAGGGCCTAAGAAGTGTTAGGGAGGCTAAATTTGAGGAGGAGAATAGGAAACTCTAATTCTAGTCCAAGAAGGAAACAACTCCCAATCCAAAAGGGAGAAGTTTCAAGGAGTTGAAATTCTATTTGGACAAGGAGAGGAGGGGCTAATTTGTGTTGGAAAAGGAAAGGGGGGGACCCAAAATCCTAAGGGCTAAGGAGAACGGATTGGTCTTCTCCAAACTAAAGTGGGAAAGCTTTTAAAATTTCCTTATCTCTTCAATTTCGAAATTGTTCTTAATTTCACTACTTCTAATTAGTAATTCTTAGGTAATTTTCCTATTTAAGTAATTACTAATCTTTGAGCTTGTAGGACCTCGTGCTAAAACTCAGAATTTTCACTTTCGTAGATAATTCTTGGCTTCTTGTGCTCACTTAAAAAGCTGTCCGCCTATCGAGTCACATAACTTCACTCACTCGAAGAAAACTATTGGTCTTGTGAACTTGAAAGGTTGCTAAGGAACTTGGTTAATTAGAGGAAGCCAATTTAAAGACAAGTGTGAAATCCTACCCAAAAATTTGAGTTAACCCGAGAGTTATTCAAAAGTGAGAGAGAGAATTTAAACTAACATTAACAGATTCTCTAGTCTTGTTTCTTTTGCAGGTACATGGCTACAAAGGGAGAAAAGGTTGTGACCAATATACTTTAGCCGAGCTATGGGCTGAAGTAAAGGCACTTAGTATCCGAGTGGAGAACCTTGAAAGAACTACTTGTACTTGGAAGAATACCGGGGAAGGAACTAGTGATGGTTCTACCTTAAGACATGAACATGATTGTACTGTTTGTGAGGTAGAGAATGACGAGGAGATTGAGGAAGATAAGGCAGCTGATTTGATCGAGTGTGACGATGAAAGTTTCTACTAACGTTTACCCCTTGCCTAGTGTTGTTAGTGATGTTTTGCAGGAATACAGGGACATGTTTCCCGAGGAGATGCCGAGTGGACTACCTCCGTTGAGGGGGATAGAACACCAAATTGACTTTGTTCCGGGGTCACAAATTCTGAACAAACCCGCATATCGACGCAATCCACAGAATACTAAGGAGTTGCAACGACAAGTGGATGAGCTATTAAGTAAGGGGCTAGTTCGAGAGAGTCTAAGACCGTGTACCGTACCCGTGATCTTGGTTCCAAAGAAAGACGGCACCTGGAGGATGTGTGTTGATTGCCGAGCCGTCAACAAGATAACGGTAAAGTATCGTCATCCTATCCCTAGGTTAGATGACATGCTAGATGAGTTATGTGGTTCAAGTGTGTTTTATAAGATTGTTCTTAGGTCCGGTTACCACCAAATCCGTATGGAACCGGGTGATGAGTGGAAAAATGCATTCAAGACCAAGTTTGGTCTAAATGAATGGTTGGTGATGCCTTTTGGTCTCTCAACGCACCTAGTACGTTCATGCGATTAATGAATCATGTGCTTAAACTGTTTCTTAATAAGTTTGTGGTTGTCTACTTTGATGATATCCTGATTTATAGTAGAAGTTTAGATGACCATGTTGATCACCTAAGGCAGGTGTTTGAAGTATTAAGAGCTGAAAAATTATATGTTAATTACAAGAAGTGTGCCTTTTTTGTAGAGAAAGTTGTATTTCTAGGATTTGTTGTAAGTGTTAATGGTGTTGAAGTAGATGCATCTAAGGTAGAAGCTATTAGGGACTGGCCTACTCCTACTACTGTTTCACATGTTAGAAGTTTCCATGGACTAGCTAGTTTTTACAGACGCTTTGTTAAAGACTTTAGCACCATAGCAGCATCGCTCACAGAGTTGGTGAGAAAAGACACGCCTTTTGTGTGGAGGGAGCCGTAAGAGGGTGCCTTCCAAGAGTTGAAACGTAGGCTTAGTTCTGCCCCATTGTTACAATTACCTGATTTTAATAAGGCGTTTGAAATTGAGTGTGACGCCTCGGGGTTGGGAATTGGAGGTGTTCTTATGCAAGATGGGAAGCCTATTTCCTATTTTAGTGAGAAGTTGAAGGGGGTTGCCTTGAATTATTCTACGTACGACGAAGAGTTGTATGCCCTCGTAAGAGCTTTAGCTCATTGGCAACATTACCTAAGGCCTAAGGAATTCGTAATTAGGAGTGATCACGAGTCCCTCAAACATCTTAGGGGTCAAGAGAAGCTAAATAATCGACATGCCAAGTGGGTAGAGTTCATTGAGAGTTTCCCTTACGTGATACATTACAAGAAGGGAAAGGAGAATGTAGTAGCTGACGCACTATCTAGGAAGTTTGCTTTGGCTATCACGTTAGCGTCTAGGTTGATGGGTTTTGAGAGTATTAAGTCTATGTATGAGCATGACCCTAAATTTAAGAGTGTGTATGATGCCATTACTAGTGGGCAGCGGATTGAGAAGTATCAGTGGCGTGATGGGTACCTTTTCAAGAAGGGGAGAGTTTGTATACCCGAGTCCTCGTGGCGAGAGTTGTTGGTGCGTGAGGCGCGTTGTGGGGGCTTGATGGGACACTTTGGGGTAGACAAGACTTTAGCTATATTAGGGAAACAGTTCCAATTGTCTAAGATGAGGCGAGATGTCGAGAGAATATGTGGAGCGTGTTTTGAGTGTAAAAGAGATAAGTCTAAGTCTAATAATCATGGTTTGTATACTTCCTTACCCGTTCCTACTAGTCCTTGGGTAGATATCTCGATGGATTTTATGATGGCGCTGCCGCGATCTAGGGAAGGTCATGATAGCATTTATGTTGTTGTTGATAGGTTTTCTAAGATGGCTCATTTTATTCCTTGTAAAAAATGTGATGATGCACAACATGTTGCTTCTTTGTTCATTGCTAATGTATTAAAGTTGCATGGTGTGCCTCGAACTATTGTTAGTGATAGGGATGCTAAGTTTTTGAGTCACTTTCGGAAGTGTTTGTGGGGTGCTCTTGGCACCAAACTTTTGTTTTCTACATCACATCATCCACAGACTGATGGTCAAACCGAGGTTGTAAATCGAACCTTGGGAGCTCTTCTTCGAGCTTTGACCAAAGGGAAGTCCAGCACTTGGGCTGACCGATTACCTATTATGGAGTTTGCATATAATAGAACTGTTCATCGCATGACTAGCATTACTCCATTTGAATATGTTTATGGTTTTAATCCTTTGATACCACTTGAGCTTGTTCCTTTGCCGAGAGATACAGTTATTAGCGTTGACGGAGAAAACCGGGTAGTTGCTGATGCAGGTCAACCTGATCATGATACGTTTAAACCTTCAAGACCATTCACGAGAAGTCAAGCTAAAGAGCTTCATGATGCACATTTGATGGTGAAGAAGATCCAAGCGTTTGGCGTGTGAAGTTTGCGTTTGGCATATATTATTGTATAGTTATGGAAGACATTAATTCATACTAGTTTTGGAGTCCTGCGTGACTATTTCTTAAACTTAGCCAAATTGTGGCCTTTTTGTTAATTAGTTGTTTCCTAGTTGATTTAGGTTAACGAGTTATTCTTTTCCTAGTTGATTTAGGTAAAGGCTCATTCTATATAAGCCTAAACACTTTATTATTTTGATACCTTTTGACATTATTATCAATCAAAAAACGGCAGCACATTGCTCCCAAAATCGTGTGAAATAACTTGTCCAATTTTGGTGCGATTCAAAATTGAACTTGTTCCTTTGTTTGATCGAACAGTTTGCAAGACCATCGTTGTCTTGAGGGTTGTTCGTATAGTATAGGTACTCCGTGACTTCATCAAGAAGGTAAGTAGACTAGTTCCTACTTGTTGTCTTGATAGTTCATTGAGCGTCTTACTTCTATCTTTTGTTTTCTTGTTTCCGCTTTTTATATTGCATCACAACTTATGACTTTTCAAATTTATAATTTGATTAATTTTTTTACTATTTTATTTATAATATCTTCGAAATATGCTTTCTAAAACAAAACCCTTAACTCTCGCTCCATTTCATTTTTGTCATTCGTCCTTTTTATGTCACAACAACGATAAATTCATATAGTACTCTTATTTCAATAAACAACTTTAAGTCATTCCAGTTATTTTAAAAGAAAAAAAGTTCTAACCTTTTTTACTAAGAGTGGCAGACGGTCCGGTCCGGTCACGGACCGGATTTTTTTTCCCTGTCCGATACAATTATTGGGCTAAACCCGATTTAACCGGTCGTATCCGGTCCAGCCTTACCGGCTAAAATTATTCCGACCAGCTCGTGACCGGTACCGGTGGCCGGTCTACCGATTTTATCCGGTCTCCGGCCGGTCACTCGGTTTTATTCTTTTTTTAATTATTTTTTTTAATAATTAACATTTGACTCATTTATTTAAATTTATAAATAATTGAAAAATATATTTCAAAGTTGAATTTTAGAATTAAAGAAGTTACTATATAATATTCTTACAAAGTTTCAATTAGTTTCAAAATTTATAATTAGATTCAAATTTCAAACCTTGAAATATATTCAAAGTTAGTAAAATTATAAATTTTGTAGTAGTCTAGTAGAAGGAAATTATAAGTTTTTGAAA
>MCJB01050617.1:0-21691 GCA_002018475.1 Nicotiana obtusifolia | reverse complement strand
TTTTTAAACACAAATGGATCTGGCACGCAAGTACGCTTTTGGTAAGATGTTGGTAATTGGTTCTGAGGCCCCATATAAGGTGAAGGGCTTGTGGCTTTTCCGTGGAAAAGAAATTCCCAAGTTTGTTATGGATGAATGCTATGACATGGAGCTCTATGAATGGAAGGAAGTAGACATCAACGACGAAGCACAGAAGGAGCGTGTCAACCAAATGATTAAGGACTACGAGCCCTTTGAGGGAGAGGCTCTGTTGGATGCAAAGTGTTTCAAGTAAACATTGTGTTGCATTTGGCAATGTTTCCTTCCATCTGAGGTTGTAGTTTACCTTAGTTTTGTCCTCCCAAATTTACTTAGATTCTTGTTATAAAAACTATCTTGTCTTCCTTATAGAATATGTTGTCTTTGTAGTGTGTTTTCTAAGTTATCAATTTTGACATAGTGAACTGGGATACATTTGTGTTTAAAAAAAAAAATATTCCTACTAATACCGATTCGATCCGAGCTCTTGGAATTGGAATAAATTCGGCAGTGGATCGCGAAATCTTGGTGATCTTCTCTATCTAATGAATGGGGAGTCCGCTTTAAAATCGTCCGCCCTGCACCCACCCCCCGAGTATATGCTTCAACAGGAATCACACAAGGGTAGATTAGAAACCTCTGGTAAAATGCCCGCCCCTAACCCAGCAGATAAAGTACATTACATAGTCCAGGGATTGGCGACTTAAAAGCTGGGTAGGACAGTCATAGAAGTATATCAAAGGCAAAGTGATGTAAACAAGTTCTCCAATTCACACAGATAATGTTTACTCTTCAATTTCCTTTTGTGTATGGGGTAAAACTTGTTGATGACAACTGGGTGAATGACGGTGTGACATGTGGCATTGAAGACAGGTGGGATGTGAGTCAGCAAACAGCAGCAAGCAATCAACACCGAACAATCCACGAAGTTAGAACAACTGATATCAAAGATTTGAAGCATTGTCATCGGGTGACATTCATTCGACAACTGTTACAGAGAATATCTACATTTAAAGCCAATCATTATGCACCCATCAATGGCGATTTTATTCTTATTCAAGAGGAGCTTGATTTTAGGATCTTTTTCCCCTAAATAGGGCTATAAATACCAGGGTTAACAGCTATTGTAGGGACATGAAACACTCTGCACACAAAAGCTATAATCTATTATCTTGTTACGCTTAATTTGAACACCTGAACAATTGCATTTACTTCTGTCTTCAGAAAGGCTAAGTTTTGAGTCAGGCTTGTTATCTCCTTCAATTTCAGTCGTTAATCTTATTTTTGTTCTTATTTATTTATCATTTTGGATCAAATCGATTTGCTTGTCTATAAACAATTCTATAAATTTAATTGTACCGATTTATGGGTAAACTGTTTGGTACCCACTGTAGGGCATAGACAACTACGTAATTACTTTAATCCATTTGTTTGTTACTAACAAAGTTTTGACTCTTTCCTTAGTAAAAATCAGATATGGCAGCTAATGATGTCAACAACACTTGCAACGTTGGAGCTCAAGATGAACGAGAAGAGGCGTCCCAGCGTGATGACTCAATCAGCGAGACTGGAAACGAAGAGGATGAAACGTTCCCGGTTCATGAAGGTCAGTACCCTCGGTATGTACAAGGCCCAACGCCTGATGATGTAGAGGATAATCATGTTATTGAAATGATCACACTCCTAAGAGAACAGCAAAAGAAAACATGGATCACCTCTCAAGGCAAGATCGGGTGATGACGAAATTAAAACAAGCATTGTCGGGTGCTTCCAATAATGCAAATGGAAGGGCCTTATTTCTTCCCAGTGTTCCCACAAATCAAACGGCTCACAGAAGCGATCACAACAACCCAAGGGTAGAAGTCAGTTACAACAAATGCCGGTGTTAAAGGGTCTAGATTCAAAAACGCACACTCAGTTTCCATTTAAACCAAGTGCAGAACTAGAGTTTATCCCGAAGAGGTTCAAGATGCCAGATATACCAATGTATGATGGGAACCCGTAGGAGCACATCATGACCTACACCATGGCAGTGAAAAGTAACGACTTAGTTCAGCATGAGATCGAGTAAATTTTGTTGGAAAAATTTAGCAAAACCCTCACGAAGGGAGCTCTGAGATGGTATTCTCTCTTACCCAAGCATTCAATTGATTCATTTGGCTTGCAGATTCGTTCATCAAAACTCATGCTGGAGCAAATAAGGTCCAGGCCAGATAGGTAGATATATTCAGAATTTTGCAAAGAGAATCTGAGCTGCTGCGAGAACTCGTGATCCTATTCCAAAAGGAAAGGATATTGTTACCAGCAATTCTGGATGAATGGCAGTGGAGGCATTCACGAACGGTCTAAATCCACTGAGTTATGACACCTCCCGACAACTGAAGAAGAGCTTGCTCGAGTTTCTGGCAACCACATGGGAGGATGTACATAATCACTACGAGTCGAAGATAAGGATAGAAGATGGTCAACTTGGCTTTTTGGAATCATCCAAGGGACGGGGTCACAATAAAAATTAGGATATGTTTTAAAATGACTTTGATGCATATCAGAGGTCCTCTAGGGGTCATTTTCTACTGTACGAGAGGACTGATGGGCGTAGCAATAAAGGATTTCAATCATCGGATAGGTTTACTTCCGATAGAAGGACGGATCATGGCCGGAATGACAGATTGTTACAAGAGAAAGAGGTGCCAGGGTCTCGAGAACCTGCATATCCCAGGTTATCAGATTACAACTTGGTAGAATTAGTATGGGCAATGAGGAATATCAAAGAAGCATGGTTTTCGAAACCAATTCGATCCGATCCCAGCCAAAGGGATCCTAATTTGTGGTGTGAATTACATAGGACTCACGTCCATAGAACTGGGGACTGCTAACATCTTTGCGAGGAGGTGGCAACGTTGTTAAATAATGGACATCTTAGAGAGTTCTTAAGTGACCCCGCCAAAAAAATTTATGGTAGAAGTCGGGACAATGCAGAGCCATCAAAGACAGTAGCAGGGTCACCTCAGATGACAATCAACATGATTTTCGGAGTAAGCGAGGTCAATGGGGTGACATTTTTTGCAGCAAAAAAGACAAAAATAACAGTGACTCATGGCAAGAGGATTCGGGAAGTCTCGAAAAATGATGTCACCTTCATGAAAGAAGATGTTGATGGACTTCTTCTGCCGCACAATGACGCTTCGGTAATTTCACTTGATGTCTTAGGTTTCGAAATTAAGTGTGTTCTGGTAGATCCAGGGAGTTCGGCCAACATCATGCAATAGAGAGTTTTGGAGCAAGCGAAGCTAATCGGGAACATCATCCATCGACAAAACTTCTAGCTGGCTTCAACTTAACAGGTGTGACTACCTGAGGAGAAATGTTTCTACCCACGCATACTGACGAAGTAATAAAGACCACCCTGTTCGAAGTGGTAGAAGGCGACATGGGTTATAATATGATCCTTGGAAAGCCGTGGATACACGAGATTAAGGTTGTTCCCTCGACCTATCATCAACTGTTAAAGTCTCCAACACTATAAGGGATCAAACAGATAAGAGGAGACCAACCGGTGGCAAGGGAGATGAACCTTGTAACCATTTCCAGCAGCAAGACAGAGAATCCAACAAATAGCAATTACATGAACTGATGCCTTCTCCCATCCCAATCAAAGATGACAAAAATAAGGAGTCATTGGAGATGCAACCAAATCAACCGCGGAAGTGTTCGAGAAAGTGGCCCTTTTTGAGGAATTTTTGGAAGAAAATTTCATCTGAGAACGGGGTTAAGTCCCGAACTCAGGTTAGAACTCATAAATTTTCTTAAAGCTAACGTTGACTGCTTTGCATAGTCACACTCGGATATGACAGGTATTCCATTGGAGGTAGCAATCCACAAACTAAGTCTGGATCCAAACTGTCCACTGGAAAGGCTAAAGAAATGCCCGATAGCAGAGGTCAGGAACAGGTTTGTTAACAAAGATATAACTCGACTACTTAACATCGGTTCGATTCCAGAGGTAAAGTACCCGAAATGGTAAGCTAAGATAGTGGTAGTACCTAAAAAGAATAACAAATTAGGTTGTGTGTGGACTACAAAGATTTAAATAAGGCGTTCCCCAAAGGCTCATTCCCATTGCCGAATATTGATAAAATGATTAATGCTACGGTCAGGCACGAGTTAATAAGTTTTCTTGATATATTTTGGATATAATCAAATTAGGATGAATCCGGAAGATCAAGAAAAAATTTCTTTCATCACGCACTTCAGCAAACATTGCTATAATGTGATGTCTTTTGGGCTTAAAAATGCTGAAGCTACTTATTAGAGGCACGTTAATAAGATGTTTGAAAAGCATATAGGTAAGACGAGGAAGTATACATTGATGACATATTAGTTAAGTCCTTAAATGCAGGAGATCATTTGAAACATCTCTAAGAGACGTTCAACATCCTAACGAAGTACAACATGAAGTTTAATCTTGAGAGTTGTGTCTACGGGGTTGGCTCCGGTAAATTCTTGGGGTTTCTATTCTCACAAAAAGGGATTGAGGTAAATCCTAAAAAAACAAATCCATCAAGGACATCGCAGGCCAGCTAACAAGTGAAAAAGAAGTACAGAGGTTTACCGGCACATTGGCGGCTCTAAGCAGGTTCATTTCAAGGTCCTCGAAGAAAAGCCACTGCTTCTTCTCACTTTTGGAAAAGAAGAATGACTTCGTGTGGACACCGGAATGTCAACATGCACTTAAGGACCTAAAGATGTTACCTATCCAGCCCTCCGTTGTTGCCAAAATCGGGGGAAGGCAAGCAGCTGCTATTTTATCTTACGGTCTCAGAAGTAGCAGTAAGATCCGTCTTGGTTGAGGAAGAAGGAGGTACACAGTTTCCTATTTATTGCGTTAGTAAGAAAATATCAGAAGCGGAGACTCGATATATGCACCTCGAAAAACTGGCATTAGTTCTCGTAGTTGCCTCTCAAAATCTTAGGCCTTATTTTCAATGTCATCCAATAGCCATTGTGACAACCTTCCCCTTAAGGAATATCCTTCATAAGCCCGAGTTATCGAGTCGGTTGGCTAAATAAACAGTCAAAGTTAGTGAATTTGACATAGAGTACAAGCCCTAGACTGCAATCAAGTCACAAGGTTTGGCCGACTTCGTGGCCGACTTCAGTCCAGGATTAATTCCTTTTGGCTGCTAAAGAAGCTGTGCTAGTATCAGGGACGGTAGTGGGAGTTTGGACCTTGTTTACGCATAGAGCCTCCAACGTAAAAGGGCCCGGTCTCGGAGTGGTTCTAATACTTGAACAAGGTTCAAGCATTGCTTACACATAGAGAATGGTCAATCGTCCACATCTCAAGTGAGGAAAACGTGGAGGCAGGTGCATTGGCTAATTTGGGCTCATCCATAGAGGTGAAAGGATCTAATTCCGGTGCGGCCGTCCAATTGCTGCATTCGATACTAATGTGGACACCTATTGTGAAGTTAATTCAACCAATTTAATCTGGCACTGAGGAACGAGTTCATTCAATATCTGAGACATGGTAAATCACCCAAGGACCCAAAATCATCCGGGGCACTATGGACCAAAGCAGCCTATTACTATCTAGTTGATGGATAGCTGTACAGGAGATCGTTCCAAGGACCATTGGCTCGATGTCTAAGGGCCTCGGAAGCAGACTACGTGATGAGGGAAGTCCATGAAGGAATTTGCAGAAACCACTCTGGTGCAGACTCGTTGGTTCTCAAGTTAGTCAGGACCAGATACTATTGGCCCCGGATGGAACAGGATGCAAAGACATTTGTACAGAAGTGTGATACATGCCAACATCATGCATATTTAATGTATCAACCCGGGAAGGTAAGATTTCTTTTGGTTTTAACTTATTATTATACTAAATGGTTTAAAGAAGGCCCTTACCAAAAGATCAGAGAAGACTAAGTGGTTGGCTTTTGATGGGATCATATAATCTGCCGATTTGGAATATCAAAAGAGATTTCTTGTGACAACGAGCCACAATTCGTAGGTTCAAAAGTCACAAAGTTCTTACAAGGGTTAAAGATCAAACGAATTGCATCTTCACCGTACCACCTGAGTGCTAATGGGCAGGCGCAGTCAACCAACAAGGTAATTATTCAAAACCTTAAAAAGAAATTAGAAGATGCCAAATGCAAATGGCCAAATGAGCTACCGGGTGTGCTATGGAAAACTGGGACCATAGCGAAGTCGAGCACGGGTGAGACACCCTTTTTCTCTTGTATATGGTTCGGAGGCTTTGATACCGGTGGAAGTAGGAGAACCGACCTTAAGGTTCTCCGGGAAAATGAAGAAGCAAACAACGAGGCATTGCTAGTCAGGTTAGATTTACTCGAGGAGCACCGGGATCTGGCATATGTAAGGATTGTGGCCTAAAAGAAAAGGATGTAAAGGTACTACAATTGCAGGCGAACCTCCGTCATTTCAAAGTTGGAGATTTGTTTCTGAGGAAGGTTACTCAAAGCACTCTGGAAGTTAACGACGAAAAGCTGGGACGAACGTGAGAAAGACCTTACCGGGTTTCAGCTATGACCTGATAAAAGATCATATGAATTGGAAAATCAAGATGGAGTCAAGCTATCAAGTAATTGTAATGTGACTCATCTCAAAAGGTATTATTTCTGAAGATCCTTGCTGGTACTAAAAGTATGTGCTGCACTCTTTTTTCCTTCGATCATTTTTTGTCCCAATCGGGTTTTTCTGGCAAGGTTTTTAACGAGGAAGCAACATAAAGTATACTACGAAGGGAGGATCATCATTAAAGGCAAGACCTTCAATATCAAAGCACTAAAATTCGTGTGGCAAACAACTTGTGGATGTTTAAATAATCTTTGGATGTCAAGTCTTGCCTCCCAAAACTCAAACAGATTATTTAACCGTTCACAAGTTGTCTCCACAGATGAAGCAACAATATAAAGTATAAAACGAAGAAAAGGCCTTCTGTGAATGCAATACTTCCAGTGTCTGAATTATCGTACTTAGCATTTCAACACTGGGGGAGAAAATACATGATAAGGCACCAAGAGCATCAACAAAACTGGGGGGCTGTTAGAACCAGGATCGATATCTTATCGGGATCGAGGATTGCATGATCAGCTCCGTAGAAATATGTCGTACAAGTTTGCCACATGTATTGGCAGCATTATTTACTTAAGCAAATGAATGTTTATGTAAGTGTACTTTTGAAGATAGAAGGAATAAATCAAAGTCCTTTTATTTTTATCTTATTTCTTGTTCGAGTGATAAGATAATTATTTTATCATTTGGGAGTTAACAATAATTTCAAATTCTCGTGCCATAATGAACAAAAGACGTCCTTTTCAAGAGAACCGTGAACATAAGGGCCCTCTCTTATGAAATCCTCATAGAAAAGGGTAGATGCCGGAAGTATTTATGCCCGAAATCAAAAGCGATCTGATGCAAAACTAGTCCTTAAAGCTTTATCAATTAAACGTAAAAAGAATTTTTTTTCACAAAAGAAAAAAGTTTCTTTGTTAATTAAAGTGCCAAACTTAGTAAAATTTTTTGGCATATTACAAAAGGTAAAGGAAAAAATTTATACATCTTTGCTGCCAGAACCCGAAGGGAGAGAAGAGTCTTCATTTCCCCTTGTTGAAGAAGGTTGTTCCGCTGCCGGTTCGAGGCCTTCATCTTCTTCGGTTTCCACTTCGGATCCTGAATACCCAAAATTAGTATTCGAGGAGTCAGATGCAGCGGGCCGAGCAGGAAGGTTCTCACGAGCAGTTATCTCTAGTCCCCGAGCTTGGGCAATGCAGTCATCAATATTGGCAATGCCTTCTTTGGCCTCCTCCAAGTCTTCCTCTTCATATGATACATGGCGTAGGTTTTCTCAAAGACGAGGGAATCTTCTTGGTTCTAATGTTTTGCTCGGAGCTTATCAAGTTTGGCTTGGACCTCTCCAATTTCAGCCTTCATTGTGCTGATTCTAGAATCAAGCTCAACATTGGTGGTTGAGTGAAGTCGGTTCTGCTCCATGACTTTCTTGAGTCTCTCTTCCATTTTGCCCCTCCTCTCCTCGGCAGCAGTGGCCTCCTCGATTTTGGCACGTACAGCAGACTCACACTCGACAGCAACAGTCATAGTATGGTGAAGCTCGGCCCATTTAGCCTTTGCTTCCTCAATGCTCTGGTGTAGCTGGGCGGTTTCTTGACTATGAGCCACCGTATCTTGTTCGTACTACTACAGTTGGGCACGAGCTCATCCATTTGAGCGACTTTGGCCTCCAGCACTGAGAGGCACTCAGCGAGCTGATTCTTCTCAACCAAAAGTTGATCTTGTTCTGAAGCAAGCTCTTGATTGTCCAAAATCAACCTTTGCAAGCCCTCGAAGGCAAGAAGGATGGCCTGAAAAAAGGATAACACTAAGATTATTACTTCGAAACATAAGTTAAAAGAAGGTAGAAAAAGGTGAGATTCTTATGTGCCGAGCAATGCATGCTGTTATTTACGAGGTACTCCCCCAGAAAGGGAGTCCATCTTTTCCAATCTTTCGTTGAAGCCAGCGACTTCAGATAATTGGCAAGCTCCACCATCTCGGAGAGAATATGGCACTCCTTTGAAACTGAAAGAGTGGCACTTCTCCTTCTACGAGGAACTTGAGAAGGTGTCGAGTAATCATTTCCAAAGTTCCCATGGTTGGGAGGCCGTGGAGGAGTGGCATTCCCAACTTGTTCGATTGATGCCAGTGGAGGAGAAGCAGTTGGTGCTGGCGGAGAAGGAACAGCTGGTGTCGGTGGATAAGAAGTTGTTGGCGTAGATGGAGAAGAAGCAGATGGTACAGAGGGGGTGGTAGTTGTGCTGGCTCAGCAGTCGGTTACCGAGGAAGGTTAGGGGTCAAACTCCTCAGACCGGGAGCACGGGTAGGGATCGGTAAGCGGGAATCACCATTTAAACAAATCCATTTCCCCCAAGAGTGCCTCAACTTCCTCCGACGGTGTATTTTGAAGCTCTACTAGTTGAGCATATGGTTAAGCTGATGAAGACCGTTTTCTTCTTTGAAGCGGGGCTCCTTCATCATTAGCCCCTTCTTCATCATCAATAACCATTATGACCAGTTTAGTTGATGATCTTCTCACTCTCTTCTCCTAAGCCCCAGTCAAGGAGGTTCGCTTCCTCTTTGATTTCCTGCTTTTAATACTGGGACTCTAGGAGGAGGCATCCTCACCAAAGGCTCGAGCAGATCCATGAGCCCTGCTCCGATTAAGGCATTGTGTAGTACCCGCTCGGCTTCCTTAGGGTCATCGAGATCATCGACGTCGGGGCACACAATAGAACCCCTCGGAAGCCCTATACAAGCAAAATGACAATTAGTAAATTGTTCTTAAAATGTTTACACAGATACGATTGAAAGAAAGAAGAATATTTCTTATCGTAGTTCTTTACTCAGTATTTATGAGCCATTTTTTTCCATCGTCAGGTTTCCGGAATAATGATGTCGAATATTTTTTGAACCCATT
This sequence comes from Nicotiana obtusifolia, assembly GCA_002018475.1. NCBI lineage: Eukaryota > Viridiplantae > Streptophyta > Magnoliopsida > Solanales > Solanaceae > Nicotiana > Nicotiana obtusifolia. Next base: position 12,174 of record MCJB01050617.1, on the reverse strand, counting down.
GGGCCAGTCCTTGAACCCGTGGTGGTTCCCAATGCGCAACTGGAACAAAGAAAATAAAATGTTAGTTAAGGAGAAAGTTTTTGCATGTAGAAAAGAAAACAAATATACGAAGACTTACGGAAAGATTCCATGATTCGGCAAAAACTGGTGCTGTGGCCGGGATGATTTCCTCAGTAGCAATGATGATATATCATTCCATCCACCCACGGTTGTTATCGTCATCAACACTGGTGAGAAAGGCGTGGTCACCATGCTTGTTGAGTTTTAGCACACCCCCGCAGAAAATTTTGGGGGAATAAAGGTTCATCATGTGCGCAAGAGTTAAGGTTTCCTCGGTCTCAGAGCATAAGTGACAGAGGCAAGCTACCATACGCCATATAGATAGGCTTACTTGTGCCAAGCAGACCTGGTACCGGTGGTAGAACTCCCAGATTATTGGGTCAAGTCCTTCACCCGACCCCAAGATGAAGGGACCCAAAGTGAAGGGGTATGTATAGACATATATGAACTCCGCTCTAGAGTAGGTAACTCGTTCTACCTCGTCTGCGGCAAATATTTTGATATTGTTGCAGTTGCAGTCTTTCTTCACAATAGGAGTGTTGAAGTACGAATGGAGGAAAGGTACCTACGAACAAGGCAAAACCTCCCTCTAGTGAAATCTGCAGGTGCTCTTTCTCCCAGAGATCAGATGTGGTGCAAAGATGAAGTGGTATGATGGTATTTATGGTTGGAGGTTCAGACTCGACGTCAACCTCATTGGTTTTGCTTGTCTTTGGGCCTCCACCGAAGAGAAGACCAGTGATTCCGGAGATATCAATGTAAGAAGACAAGGTGGTAAAAGATCAGCGAAGAAGTTCTTACTAAGAAAGTCGAATGTTCTAGAAAAGTTCTAAGGATATTTAGAGAAGGAGAAAGAGTTGTCAAAATAGTAAAAATAGAGAGTAAAAATGATGAGTAGTGGAGAAGTTAAAGACGACAAAAATCGTGGTCATGATTACCTCAAAAACTGGCAAAAATACTTGCTGAATCACGAAGCAACACATGTTCAGGTTATTAAATGTGAAAAACGTGTGTCCTTTCGAATGTCAGGGACCGTTCAGGAACTTTCTTGCCTAGTTAAGAAATTCTTATTGTAACAACCAGACCGGTTGTTTTGAGTGTTTTAGTCTTGTTTTATTTATTGCCTCTTATATGTTATATTGTGATTATATGACATGCCCGAGTGGTTGGTTTGGTTCCGGATGAGGTTCAAAGTGAAATGGGACATTTAGTCCCAAAGTTGAAAGCTTAAGTTGAAAGAGTTGACCGAAGATTGTCTTTTGTGTAGATGACTCCAGAATAGAGTTCTGATAGCTTCATACAGTGATTTCGAACTTAGCTGTATGTCTGGATATTGATTTGGAGGTACGTAGGTCGTTTTGGCTTGAATTGGCAAAAGTTGAAAAGTTAAAAGTTGATGGTTTGGAAGATTGAGAAGTATAACCAAGATTTGACTTTATTAATATCGGGTCCGGATTTCAGTTCTAGAAGTTGGAATAGGTCCGTTGTGTTATTTGTGACTTGTGTGCTAAATTTAAGGTCATTTGGATATGGTTTGGTATGTTTCGGCATTAGTTTTAGAAGTTGGAAGTTCAATAGTTCATTATGCTTGAATCGATATGTGATTCGTGGTTTTGGTGTTATTTGATGTGATTTGAGGCTTCGAGCGAGTTCTTATCGTGTTGTAGGACTTGTTAGTATGTTCGGATGGGGTCCGCGGGGCCTTGAGTGTATTTCGGATTGAGTTCGGACCATTTGTTCATGTATTGAGATTGCTGGTTTTCTGTGTTTCTGGTTTCCTTCATCGCGTTTATGAAGGATATGCCGCGATCGCGTAGATTCCTTAACGACTAATGGAGTTCTACTCTTTGCGTTCACGAATTTAGGGATACGATCACGATGGTTGGGAAGCTTGTGCATCCCGAACGCGTGCGTGGGATCGCATTCGCATATAAGGAAGGAGAGGTTGTGGGAAGGCACGTGTTGTTCTTCGCGTTCGCGTGGCCTTGACCGCGATCACGGACCCTGGAGACCACTAGTCATCTCGTTTACGACTTAAGATCCAAATCGAGGGTTTGTTCCGTTTTTCTTCTTTTGAGGTAGAGACCTCGGTTTTGGGATATTTTTGAAGAGATTTTTGAGGAGTTGATTGGGGTAAGTGATTTTGACTCGGATTTAATTATTATACATGAATCCCTCATTGTTTTTACTATTTAATTAGTGTTTTGAGTTGAAAGAATTGGGGAAATTTTTGAAAACTTCCTAAGCTATATTTTGAGGATTTGAAGATCTAGTTGAGGTCGTAATTGAATAATTTTAGTATGGTTGGACTCGTTATTGAATGGGTGTTCGGATTTTGTAAGCTTGCTCGAGTTCCGAGACACGAGCCCGGGGTTGACTTTTTGAGTTGACTTTTTTATTTTCTTTAAAGATTGCAACTTTATTATCCGAAATAGTTTTCTATGGTTTGTATTGATGACATAAAGTTATTTTGGCTAGATTCGAGCCGATCGGAGTTGGATATTCGCGGAAAAGGCTTACTAGTGGATTGAGTTAGCTCGTTTGAGGTAAGTATCTTGTCTAACTTTGTATGGGGGAATTACCCCTTAGGATTTGGGTTGATTGTGCTATTTCTGATATGTGAAAGTCGTGTACGCAATGAGTCGAGTGGGTACATGGGTTATATGTGGTATTTGACCGGTTTAGGCTAGTTGGACTCCTTTCATGACTTTAATGAATTGTCATAGCATGTTATAATTTCTTTGTTAGTCTACCCTTACATGTATTAATCTACCCTCACATGCCTTATTTGACAACGTTAACACTTGTTCCATCTTTTACTTGTTAATTGATCGTATATGCTTTAGTTGAAGATATTGTTTCCTTATTGTCCGTTACTTCTTTAATTGTTGAATTGGGTACTTGAAGTTGTTGTTTTCACGGAATAGCTTCTTGTTGAGTTATTGGTGTTGAAGTTGTAAAGGCCGTGATCATTGAGGCAAAGCTGATAATTGTTGAAATACCATCCTTGTTGAGCTATTCAATTTCAGTTTGCTATTATTAAGACTCTTGTATACATTGTGGTTGAGCCATGGGTTGTTTGTTGTGGAAACATTGATATTGTTGATTCTTTTTGCTAGTTGTGGCATTTGGGCACTTGAGGTACGAGTTGTGATATGTTGTGATATTGATGTGCATGCGGTGGTATAAGGCTAGGGGTTGATACGCACGAGGTGATATAAGGTGATTTTAATACGCGTGTTGCTTGTAGGAGAACTTCTTGAAGCCACAGCGGTGTGATAAGGTGGTCTAAAATGCGGGTAGCTATTTCGGAAAAAATAATTTTCAAAACTAAATGTAAGGCTCCTATGGTGATATAAGGAAAGATTGTGGTTGTGGTTGTGAAATGAGATTATGAGGCGGTAGCTCGGTTGTGATTCTTGTTCTTATCTCTTATTTACCTCACATGTATTTGTTCACATTGTTTCCTTGATGTTCTATTTATGTGTTCCTTCCTTGTTGCACTTATTGCTTTAAATACAGTTGTAGTCTATCTTGTTGTATTTCTTTATTGCCTCATTTCCTCGTGTACATTCTTAGACTGTATTATACTTGTTCAATTTCTTTTTGTTATCCTAGTACATGTCTTGATTTGGCCTCATCACTACTCTGCCGAGGTTAGGTTTGATACGTACTAAGTACCATTGTGATGTATTCATACTACGCTTCTGCATATCTTTTGTGCAGATCCAGGTGCCTCATACTAGGCTAGGCACCAGCGAGTAGAGCTTCCAGACTGGAGACTTCAAGGTATACCTGTCGGCATTCGCAAGCCTCAGAGTCACCCTCTATCCATGTTTTTCAATTGCATACTTTTTATTTAGATAGTGATGTACTAGGGATATTTCAGTATACTAGTGTAGAGCTTATGACTCTGTCTCACCTCATTTTTGAGTATTCTCAGCCGTATTGCGGTTCTTGTATGATAGTTGGTTGGTTTACATTGAAGTTCTATTATTATTATTTCTGTTATTTCTTCATGTTCGTTAGGCTTACCTAGTCTTAGAGCTAGATGTCATCATGACATCCTGCGGGTGGAGATTGGGGTCGTGACAAATTAGTATCAGAGCTCTAGGTTCATTGGTGTTGCAAATCATAAGCAGGTTTAGTAGAGTCTTGTGGATCGGTAAACGTTTGTGGCTATGGAATGCCTAGAAACTTCACTTCTTTAATTCCTTATCGTGTGAATTTGTTGACTTTGAAATTCTGAATCTGTTCTATTCTTTCACAGATGGTGAGTACACGCACTGCTGGATCACACGATCAGACACCCGCACCCCCTTCTAGAGCCGCGAGAGGCCGAGGCCGGGGAAGAGGCCGAAGAGGGGCACGTGGTGCAGTAAGAGCACCTGCCCGAGCTGCGACAGAAGAGCCACCAGTAGCTCCAGTTGGGGGGCAGGCACCTGAGGCGCTTGTTACCACCCCTGCACTTTAGGAGACCCTCGCACAATTGAGCATGTTTGGTACTCTAGCTCGGGCGGGGTTAATCCACTTGCACCAGCCACATCTCAGGCTGGGGGAGGAGCTCAGATTCCCGTAGCCCGTACCCCAAGGCAGCGGTTCCATGTTGATTAGGTCCCGGAGGTTATACCAATGCAGCCTATTATTTTGGTTTAGCCGGAGGTTAGGGCAGCAGCATTTGAGGAGGAGCAGCTTAGACTCAAGGGGTAAAAAAAGTACCATCCTCCTATTTTCAGCAGCCTAGCTACAGAGGCTGTACAAGGTTTTTTAGAGAAAAGTCGTTGTATTCTCCGCACAATGGGTATAGTGGAGTTGAGCAGGGTTGCTTTTACTACATTCTAGCTATGGGGAGTAGCATATCAGTGGTGGCGGGCTTACGAGGAGGGTAGCCCCGCCGATCCAGCGTCACTCACATGGGCTCAATTTTTAGAGATGTTCTTGAGAGAGTTCATTCCCTAGAGCCTGGAGGATACATGGAGTGCGGAGTTTGAGCAGCTGCACTAAGGTACTATGACAGTGTCGGAATATGCTGTCAAATTTACTGAGTTGTCCATAAATGCACCCGCCTTGGTTTCCACAGTTAGAAAGCGAGTCCTCGATTTATCGAGGGGCTCAAATATGGTATTAGATTCACCATCGCGCGAGAGCTGAAGATAGATACCTCATATCAGCAGATGGTAGAGATCGCACGGAGACTAAAGGGTATGCGGGGCCATTAGAAAGAGGACAGGGAGGCCAGGAGGCCTCGAGATTGTGGCAGATATAGTGGTGTCCATGCCCCAGTTGCAACCCGTCATTGTAGAGGCTATATGAGTCGTTCAGTTTATTCACCACTTCCAGCTTCTAGAAGGTATTCCAGCTACTTCCAGGTCTCAGGTTGAACATTATGCACCGCCATTGTCTAGTGCACCTCCTACATGGGGTGCTTTCAGCGGTCAGTCCAGCCGACCAGGGTCGAGCCAGTTTCAGCATCCACGCCAACCGAGAGCTTGTTTTGAGTGTGGTGATACCCTTCATATAGCGAGGGACTTACCCAGGAGGGGTGCACCTCCACCGACTACTCAGGCTCCACGTATCCCACAAGGTCCAAAGACTTCTCAGGCCGTGGTTACTACTCTAGTTGCTGCCCCACCTGCATAGCCAGCTAGGAGTAGAGGTCAGGCGGGTAGGGGTTACCCTAGAGGGGGAGGCCAGGCCAGATGCTATGCTTTTTCAGGTAGGACGAAGGCGGTTGCATCATACACAGTTATCACATGTATTGTTCCGGTTTGTCATAGAGATGCATCAATCTTATTTGATCCGGGCTCCACTTACTCATATGTATCATCTTACTTTGCTCCGTATTTGGGTATATCACGTGATTCTTTGTGTTCTCCTATTCATGTGTCCACGCCTGTGGGAGATTGTATTATTGTTGATTGTATGTATCGGTCGTGTTTAGTTGTTATTGGTGGTTTTGAGACTAGAGTTGATCTATTGTTACTCAGTATGGTAGACTTTGATGTTATCTTGGGCATGGACTGGTTGTCTCCCTCTCATACTATTCTAAATTGTCACGCGAAGACTATGACATTGGCAATGCCAGGTTTATCGCGGTTAGAGTGGAGGGAGTACTTTGGATTATGTTCCTAGCAGGGTTGTGTCCTTCCTTAAGGCACAACAAATAGTTGAAGAGGGTGTGATGCATACCTAGCCTTTGTGAGAGATGTCAGTGTTAATACTCCTACCGTTGAGTCAGTTCTGGTAGTGAGAGGCTATTGAGATGTATTTCCGACAGATCTTCCAGGCATGCCGCCCGATAAAGATATCAATTTTGATATTGACTTGTTGCAAGGCACCAAGCCCATTTCTATTCCACCATATCGTATGGCCCCAGCGGAGTTGAAGGAGTTAAAGGAGCAGTTGCAAGAGTTGCTTGATAAGGGTTTCATTCGGCCTAGTGTGTCACCTTGGGGTGCACTAGTTCTGTTTGTGAAAAAAAAAGGATGGTTCTATGCGCATGTGTATTGATTATCGGCAATTGAACAAGGTTATAGTGAAGAACGAGTACCCATTGCCGCGCATCGATGACTTATTTGATCAGCTACAGGGTGCTAGAGTGTTCTAAAAAATTAATTTGTGGTTGGGTTATCATCAGCAAAAGATTCGGGATCCGAATATCCCGAAGACTACTTTCAGGACTCGGTATGGTCACTACGAGTTCCTTGTGATGTCATTTGGGCTAACCAACACCCCAGCAGCATTTATGCACCTGATGACAGCATTTTTTAGTCATATCTTGATTTTTGCCATTGTGTTTATTGATGACATCTTGCGGAAGTGGAGATGGTTAGAGTTGCTTAAATACTATGATATCATTATTCTATATCATCCCAGGAAGGCTAATGTGGTGGTCGATGCCTTGAGTCAAAAAGCGGAGAGCATGGACAGTTTAGTATATCTACTGGCAGCGGAGAGGCCATTGGCATTGGATGTCCAGGCCTTGGCCAACCAGTTTGTTTGATTTGATGTTTTAGCGCCTAGTTGAGTTCTTGCTTGCATGGTTTCTCGATCTTCTTTATATGATCGCATCAGAGAGCATCAGTATGACGACCCTCATATGCTTGTCCTTAAGGACACCGTGCAGCACACGGTGATGCCAAGAAGGTTTCTATCGGAGATGACGGTGTGTTGCGGATGCAGGGCCGATTATGTGTCCCACTGTGGATGGGTTGTGTGAGATGATCCTACAGGAGGCCCACAGTTCGCGGTACTCCATTCATCCGGGTGCCGCTAAGATGTATCAGGATTTTAGGCAGCACTATTGGTGTAGGAGAATGAAGAAAGACATAGTGGAGTATGTAGCTTGGCGCCTAAACTGTGAGCAGGTGAAGTATGAGCATCAGCGACCAGGCAGTCTGCTTCAGAGACTTGAGATTCCAAAGCGGAAATGGGAGCGTGTTACCATGGACTTTGTTGTTAGGCTCCCATGAACTCAGAAGAAATTTGACGCGGTATGGGTGATTGTGGATAGGTTGACCAAGTCGGCTCATTTCATTATAGTGGTGACTACCAATTATTCAAAGTAGCTGGCTCAGATCTATATCCGCGAGATTATCCCACTTCATGACGTGCCGGTATTCATCATCTCTGACCAGGGCACACAGTTTACATCACACTTCTGGAGAGCCGTACAGCGTGAGTTAGGCATACGGGTTGTGTTGAGTACATCATTCCACCCCTAGACGAACGGATAGTCCAAGCGCACTATTCAGATCTTAGAGTATATGCTTCGTGCCTGTGTTATGGATTTTGGTAGTTCTTGGGATCAGTTCTTGCTGCTTGCGGAGTTTTCGTACAACAACAGCTACCAATCGAGTATTCAGATGGCTCCTTAGAGACCCTATATAGGAGACGGTGTCATCCTCTAGTTGGTTGGTCTGAGCTGGGAGAGGCTAAGTTATTGGGCACAGATTTGGTTCGATGTGCCTTGGAGAAGGTCAAGTTAATTCAGGATCGGCTTCGTACAGCACATTCTAGCCAAAAGAATTATGCCGATCAGAAGGTTCATGATGTAGCATTTATGGTTGGAGAGAGGGTTTGCTCCTGGTTTCACCCATGAAGGGTGTGATGAGGTTCGGGAAGAAAGGCAAGTTGAGCACTAGGTATATCGAATCTTTTGAGATCCTTGAGAGAATTGGTGAGGTGGCTTACAAGCTTGCATTACCACCTAGTCTATTTGTTGTTCATTCGGTATTCCATGTTCCTATGCTCTGGAAATATCACAGTGATCCATCCCATGTTTTGGATTCTAGCTCAGTCCAATTGGATAAGGATTTGTCTTATGTTGAGGAGTCGGTGGCCATCTTGGACAGACAGGTCCGCTAGTTGAGGTCAAAGAACATTGCTTCAATGAATGTTCAGTAGAGGGCTCAATCAGACGAGGAGACGAATTGGGTGTCACGACCCGACCTGAGGGCCGCGACTGGCACCGGACCCTACTCAACGGGCACAGGCGTACCCTTCATCTAGCTTTCCATATTATCCATAAGGCTTGTCATAATCATACAATCTCGAACAATAATCATAATGAACTGAAATATCATACCATGATATAAACACACTTATATACATAATGTGCCAACAAGGCTGCAATGCTAAACTATACAACAAAATACATACGTTTGCCGACAAAGGCAATTCCAACTGTACATAAGTCATCCCATTGTCTATAAATAACCCAACTCTTGTCTATACATAAATTGACACTTCTCTATGAGCCTCAACTAGAACATACATCATGCAACCTGCGTCGGAACAGGGCCCCGACATGCCAATAATGCCTATACAAAATGCATACCAAAACTACGGCAAGTTCGAAGGAGGGATCTCGCCAATATCTGCTAAACTGGATAGCCTACTGCAATAGGGAAGCCTCGTCTATATGTCTGACTGGACCTGCAGCACGACATGCAGCGTCCACAAATAAAGGACATCAGTACGAATAATGTACTGAGTATGTAAGACAGGAAACATAATATAAGAACAATAATACGCGTCAGGATAAGAAACATACAACCTGTACCATATCATCGGATGCCTCTAAGGGCAACCAACATGACATGTCTGATGTGCATATGCATATACGTGTATATATCCTTATTCAATTCATCATATACATGCGCCTCTGTGGGCCTTATCATCATCATATACATACGCCTCTATGGCCTTCATCATCATCATATCATACCTGGCCGTATTAGGCTCGGTCACAACATACCCGGCCTTCATAAGACTCGGTAGGATAAATCATATACATACATATAGTTGCACAATAGGTGCCATACCCGGCCTTCATAAGGCTCGGTAACAACGTACCCGGCCATCATAAGGCTCGGTAAGATGAAACATATACAATGCATGCTAGACTCTTATAAATAATATTTTCCTAGTGACGTAGGGTAGAAGAAATAACGATACATCAATCCTCCCATAAGAGGGGAAACAATATAAGCACTCCTACCTTCTAAGAGTAGAGTATCTTTTGGGGCTTGTTCATTCTATCATGTATAAACGGAGTCGTGCAAAATAAAGAAAGGGAGGGTCTTACATACCTGGTATATACTGCACCAATTCTCAAACTACGCAATCGTTACAACTCCTTAGTCTACAATAAAAGAAACGATTCTATCATTTTCCTTTAACCGGTATAGTTATTACTAATCGCAACCTTAGTTCTATATGGTGTTTCTCCACACCCTTCTTCCTCTAAACTTCACAAACATAGTGATAACACATGCAGCTCAACAACAACCCAAAACGACCATAACCCAGTCCATTACCACTAGTTAACTTGAACTCATGGCTTCCAATCACCATCCCATGAGTTCTTACATGCATAAAACAACATACCATGAATTCCCAAGAGAAAGATTGCATGAAAGGGAGTAATAACTTACCCTGCATGTGGGATATCTCAGCCCTTTTCCTTGGGTCTTCAACTTCAAGGCTTCACTCCTAATTAGGGTTTGAAAGAGAGAGAATCAGTTGGGGCTTTTCCTCAGTTCTTCAATCTCTAGCTTTTACTCTCAATTGGAACTTGGAAGAGAGGAAATTCGATTAGGGTTCATGGGATTCTTTGATAAGGGGTCGTAGGGATTCTATTTCGTTTGAGAGGTCTGAGTAGAAGATGAAAATAACCCTCTTAGTCAATGTTGGGACTTATATACTGGTCCTTCAATTTGGCAGATAAATAATACGTGTGTCTGACGCCCTTCAAATATGCAACCGCATTCTCGTCACAAACTCAACATGCGATTCACATTTTGAACGCAAAACTCAGCCTAGAAATCTGTTACACTCTGCGACACAGAAGGTCAGATTTGCGGTTCGCATGTAAGAATGCGATCGCATTCTTGGACCGCATTCTTGACATAGATTTCTGCCCAGAATTCTGTCTCAGTTCGCGATGCATTAAGTGCAATATGCGGTTCGCATTTCAGAAATGCGATCGCACTTTTTGTCGCATTTCCGGCGTTGGTCTTTGCCCAGAAATCTACCTTGGTCTGTGATTTCAGTGTTAGATATGCGGCCTGCATGTGGCTTTTGCGGTAGCATATCCAACTTTGCGAAGCCCTTTGCTCTTTTCTTGACTTTTTGGACTTCTTTTCCGATTCTTAGGCCCTTATACGTAGACTATCTTACGACGCAATCTAACGTACAAAATTACGGGTTGTAACACTCTCCCCCCCCCCAGGAACATTCGTCCTCGAATATAAAGTTATGGGGATTTTACTCAACATATGGTTTTACAAGAGTATGCAAACTTATGGACATGTACATTATCAACATATTATCATTTTGCAATAAGAAAGAGTATTCTCAAGTTATTGTTTACCTCGTAAGGACGTTTCTCCTTTCAATGCGTTCTGCGTTCCCTCGGCATCCTCATTATCTACATTCTGGAACAGGTACGGATATTTAGACTTCATCTCTTCCTCTACTTCCCATATCATTTCTTCTGTATGTTTGTTCCTCCACCATATCTTAACGGAAACTACATCCTTTGTTCTTAGCTTACGAACTTGTCAGTCTAGTATAGCCACGGCTACTTCTTCATATGTTAGATCCTCTGAACCTGCACATCTTTGATGGGGACGACCCGAGAAGGATCTCCGATACATTTCCTTAACATAGACACATGGAATACCGGATGGACAAATTCCAATTCGGATGGCAATTCTAACTCATAAGCCACACATATGTCCAATTCGTCGAAGAACTTTATACGGACCGATATACCTTGGACTCAATTTACCTTTCTTCCCGAAGCGCATGACACCCTTCATTGGCGAAATTCTCAAGAACACCCAATCACCAGCTTCAAACTCCAAATCACGACGTCGGACATCAGAATAGGACATTGCCTGCTTTGTGCCATTTTCAATCATTCCTGTATGACCTTTGATGCAATATAAAAAAGCGGAAACAAGAAAATAAAAGATAGAAGTAAGACGCTCAATGAACTATCAAGACAACAAGTAGGAACTAGTCTACTTACCTTCTTGATGAAGTCACGGAGTACCTATACTATACGAACAACCCTCAAGACAACGATGGTCTTGCAAACTGTTCGATCAAACAAAGGAACAAGTTCAATTTTGAATCACACCAAAATTGGACAAGTTAATTCACACGATTTTGGGAGCAATGTGCTGCCGTTTTTTGATTGATAATAATGTCAAAAGGTATCAAAATAATGAAGTGTTTAGGCTTATATAGAATGAGCCTTTACCTAAATCAACTAGGAAAAGAATAACTAGTTAACCTAAATCAACTAGGAAACAACTAATTAACAAAAAGGCCACAATTTGGCTAATTTAAAGAATAGTCACGCAGGACCAAACAAATAAGAATTAATGTATTCAATAACTACATAATAATACAACATAAAAACAAATGTACATCTTCAACACAAGATTCGTCCATAGCAAGATTTATGGACGCTTGGATCTTCTCCAAGGCTAACCAACGCCTTTTCTTGTCTGGTTCATAGATGGCATTGATAACACTTGATCAAATTTATTTGCATCATTCTCCCCCTCTTGAGAGGATTTCGTCCTCGAAATCAAAGCA
>MCJB01050616.1:0-48667 GCA_002018475.1 Nicotiana obtusifolia | reverse complement strand
TGCTTCCTAGTCATTGGCATCGCTGAAAAGAACATGGTTAATATTAGAAACGAATGCTTACGACTCAGCTCTGCGCACGATCTAGATTCAGGAAAAACGTAACAATCCTAAATGTCATGCAGCCTCCTGATTATAAATGTGGCGCGCTACACATCCATAATCAAGACTCTACTAGACACGGCTCATAGACAACCCCTAGGACAAACCTGCTCTGATACCACGTTTGACACGACCCAAGCTGGAGGGCCGCAACTGGCACCGGACCCTACTCAACGGGCGCCGGCGTACCCTTCATCTAACTTTCCTTATTATCTATAAGGCTTGTCATATGCATATAATCTCGAGCAATAATTATAATGATACGTGACATTATACCATGATACGATCATACTTATATACATAATATAGCCAACAAGGCTGCAATGCAGAACCATTAAACAAATTGCATACGTTTGCCGACAAGGCAATTCGACTGTACATAAGTCAACCCATCCCTTGTCTATGCATAAATTGACACTTGTCTATGAGCCTCTACAAAAACGTACATTGCAACCTACGTCGGAACAGGGCCCCGACATGCCCATAATGCCTACAACAAAATGCATACCAAGACTGTGGCAAGTCCGAAGGATGGATCTCACCAATATCTGCTGAACTGAGTAGCCTATTATGGTGGGGAAGCCTCTTCTATCTGTATGCCTGGACCTGCAGCACGACATGCAGCGTCCACAAATAAAGGACGTCAGTACGGATAATGTACTGAGTATGTAAAACAGGAAACATAATGCAAGCACAATAATAAGCATCAGGGTAAGAGACATGCAACCTGTACCATCTGAATGCCTCTGAGGGCGACTAACCATGTCATGCCTGACATGCATATGCATATACATATATTTATATCCTTTTGAAAATCATCATATACATATATACGCCTCTGTGGGCCTCATCATCATCTCATACATATGCCTCTGTGGGCCTCCTCATCATCATACCCAACTGATCAGTGGTTGCACAATAGGTGCCATACCCGGCCGACTATAGCGCGGCTCGGTAGAGTAACATAGCTGTCGACTATAGCGCGACTAAGTAGAGTAAAACATATACATATGGATAGTTGCACAATAGGTGCCATACCCGGCCGACTATAGCGCGGCTCGGTAGAGTAAAATAGATAATGCATGCTGGACTCATAAGAGTCATACTACCATGGTGAAATAATAACATATCAATCCTCCCATAAGAGGGGAAACAATATACGTACTGCTACCTTCTAAGAGTAGAGTATCTTTGGGGTTCGTTCATTGCATTGTGTACAGTCAGAGTCATGCAAAAGAAGGAAAAGGATAGTCTCACATACCTTGCAATACTTTCCAATCTCAACCTATGAAACTTCCACGACTTCTTCGTCTACAATAAGAGAAAGGACACTAACGTTATCGTTTAAGCGTCGTAACTATTATGTACCGACTGTAACCTATTTTGCGATAAAAAGGACAGCACCTCCCCTATATATATGACTTCACACAAGTCAAAACAGCCACCAAACAGCTAAACAACATCAATAAGAATCATATTGAACCTCCCAAAACAGTCCACACACAAACCAATCACTTCATACGTACAATGGCCACTATAGTCGTGTCAAACGATCCGAAAATGGTATGAACAACTATCAGGCCACAACCCTAAACATATATGGTGTTTCTCCACACCCTTCCTCATCCAAAACTCCACAAATCAATAGTATAACACGCAGCTTTACAGCAACATAAAACAGTCCACAAAACAGTCCGCTACAAGTGAATAACTTGAACTCACGGCTTCCGATCACCGTCCCGTGAGTTCTTACACACATAGAACGACTTACCAAGAATTAACAGTAGAAAAAATGTATTAAATAGATCAGTAAAATCACCTTGCTTGTTAGATAACTCAGCCCTTGCTTTGGTTCCTCAAACTCTAGGGTTTACCTTCAACTAGAACTTGAAAGATGGAAAAATCGATTAGGGTTTGTGTGGGATTATTTTGGGGAGGGGTTGCAGGGGTTCTTTTAGGTTTTGAAGCTGTGAAATGATAGTGAATTATCAGGCTTTAGAAGCTTTTAAAAGCCCTCTCTTAACCGACTTTGGGCTTTTAAATTTTAGCCCTTAATTTTGGCTAGTAGGTGATGCACCTACTTGTCACCTACCAGCCTGTGCAGTTCCACGGAAATACAATTATCTCAATACTCCGAGATCGTATTGACAAACGGTTTGAAGCATTGGAAACTAGACTCATAGACCTTTAATTTGGTAGGTAGATCACCCCGTAATTCCTTGTAAATTGGGAGAAAATCGCAGAAATATTTGACCTAACGTTTAAGTAAAATTGTGAACCTAAGTTGCGACAACTTTTGTCGACTTTGTTTCATAACTCGTTTGACTTCAAGACTTATTAAACGGATATCATATCCTTCAAATACCTTAAAACATGACATCTTGGTAATGTTAAAAACCTCTCGATTTTCCCAAAAACGCGAGTTACAACATCCTTAACTCGTTTATCCTCTAATACTTGTTAACCGCCCTTATACACCTTTGCATCGTTTAGGACCAATAGGACTAAACTCTTATTGTCTCAAAGGTAATTCTCTTCTCGAGCCAAGGTAGACTATCTTACGGTGTAATCTAACATGTACAAATATGGGTTATAACACTAGCGAGGTAATCAAGGTCAATCCTAAGAAGATTGCAGCTGTGAAGAATTGGCCTAGACCTACAACTCCGACAGAGATTGGCAGTTTCTTGGGCTTAGCTGGGTATTACAGAATGTTCGTAGAGACATTTTCTTCTCTTATATCTCCATTGACCAAATTGACACAGAAGGCAACTAAATTTTGGTGGTCAGATGCTTGTGAAAAGAGTTTTCCATAATTGAAGTCAAGGTTGACTACGACACCAGTGTTTACCTTACCAGAAGATACGGGTTAGTTTGTTCTGTATTGTGATGCTTTAAGGGTTGGACTTGGGTGTGTATTAATGCAACATGGAAGGTGATAGCATATGCTTCTAGGCAACTCAAAAACCATGAGAAGAGTTATCCAACACATGACTTATAAGAGTCGTCAGTACATTTTCAAGTAGAAGGAGTTGAATCTATGGCAAAGGAGATGGCTTGAGTTACTCAAGGACACGACATCGATATTACATATACGTTGTGGCGGATGCTGTTGGCTAGAAATCCATGAGTATTTTGGCTCACTTTAAGGCATATCAAAGGCTGTTGGCCAATGTTCATCTCACGAACTCTAGCGAAGGTGGGGTGATTGTGCATAATATAGCTGAATCATCACTCGTAGTTGAAGTCAAGGAGAAATAATATGATGATCTGTTATTGTGCAACGGAAGGAGGGGATTCACAAACACAAAACCATGGCTATTTAATGATGATACGCTAAGGTACCAAGGGCGATTGCTGTGTTCCAAATGATAATGGTCTCCGGGAAAGAATCATGACCAAGGCTCACTGCTCCAAGTATTCCATGCACCTAGGCTCTACAAAGATGTACCATGATCCTAAGGAATTTTACTGGTGGAATGACATGAAAAGGGATATGGCGGACTATGTGGCGAGATGCCCAAAAAGTCAACAAGTAAAGGTCGAGCACCAGAAACTCGATGGCTTGGCACAGAATATAGAAATTCCAATATGGAAGAGGGAGATGATCAATATGGACTTTGTACTAGGTTTACCTCACACGCCTCGTGTGTTTTATTCTATTTGGGTGATTGTGGACCGACCCACAAAATCAACACACTTCATGCCTGTTAAAACCACCGACACAGCTGAACACTATGCTCAGTTGTATACCAAGGAGATCGTTAGGTTGCATGGCACTCCAGTTTCTATCATCTCAGATCGAGGGGCACAGTTCATTGCTAACTTTTGGCAGAAATTTCAGCAAGGTTTGGGTAATTAGGTGAATTTCAGTACAACGTTCCATCCACAGACCAACGAGAAAGCAGAGTGGACTATTCAAACACTTGAAGATATGTTGCGTGCTTGTGTTGTTTACTTCAAGGGTAGCTGGGATGATCATTTTCCACTCATAGAATTTGCCTACAATAATAGTTGTAATGCTCGCATTCAGATGGCCGCTTTTTACGGTAGGAGATGTAGATCTCCCATTGGTTGGTTCAAAGTTGGGGAAGCGCAATTGATAGGGCCATACCTCATACATCAGGCTATGGAGAAGGTCAAGATCATAAAGGTACAGTTGAAAACTACTCATAGTCGCTAGAAGTCTTATTCGGAAGTGCGTCACAGAGATTTGAAGTTCAAAGAGGATGATTGGGTGTTCTTGAAATTTTCTCCCATGAAGGGTGTAATGTGATCCAGAAAGAAAGGGAAATTGAGTCCAAGGTATATCAGACCGTACTAAATCATGCAGAGTGTTGGTAAAGTGGCTTATAGGCTCAAGCCACCTCAAGAGATGTCCTTAGTACACCCGGTGTTTCATGTGTCTATATTAAAGAAGGTAGTTGGAGACCCTTCGCTGATCGTCCCGGTGGAGGCTATTGAAGTTAATGAAGGATTGCTTTATGAGGAGGTTTCGGTTGCTATGCTTGATAGACAAGTTCGGAAGTTGAGGAATAAAGAGATTGCCTCCGTCAAAGTGCTATGGCAAAATCATCAAGTCGAAGAGGCCAAGGAAGAAATGAAGAGGAAATACCCTCACTTGTTTGTGTAATCAAATGGTCGTGGCCTAAAGAATGTTAAAAATTTACTTTTCATGAGTTATGTTCAAACTTGTACAGTTTATTCTAATATGCCCCTTTTTAGAAATGTAATGTCTATGATGTTATGGTTGGTGTTCTTTTCATGTCTCTGCTGCATTTTTGTCTTATGAATATGTTGTTAGGATTGGTTTCTGGGGCTCTCTGACAGGTGGATAGGCCCAGTTAAGGGGAAACTCTGCCGAAATGATTTTGGGAATCTTGGGAGTTAGCCAAATTTGGAACCTTGGTGAGTGGATAAAGAGTTGAGTCATATCGGGTGGCTATGGCGGACTCTAACCCTCATTCGAGGATGAATTATCCTGAGCGAGGGAAGATGTAAGGCCCCGTAAAATTTCACCAAGGATTAAAGTTTTTATGGTTCCAAGGTAAGCTGATGCACCACAGTACGGATTTTTGGATTGTGCAATGCATTGTCGAGTTGGTAAAAATATTTGTAGAAAATGGTGATTCTGTGGTCCATTATGCTATCGAGGATCTGTTTCGCTTACCACCGGAATAACCACAGAATGAGTCAGAAGTAACTTAAATTTAAAGACCATTTTGTGGCCATTCCGCTGGCCGCAGATCCGTTCTGCTACCACGGAATTGCACCATGTATCTGACCAAACCCGACCCAGACTTTGAAGACCATTTTGTGGCCATTCTCTAGTCGTGGATCTGTTATGCTACCGCATAATTGCATCGCAAAATTGACATAACATTTTGTGGCCATTTTATTGGCCGCAGAACTATTCTGCTACCATAGAATGTCATCACATAATTGACATCAGGGGATAATTTTTGGAAATTTTCTAATCCGACTAATTTTTTTTATATAAGGCCTTAGGGGGTTTTATAAAGAGGATATCGATTTAGAGAGAGAGAGGAAGAAGCTCTATCAAATTCTACTCCTCAATTTAATGCTCTAATCTTGGGAATTCAAGAATGAAAGCTCTAACGTCTTCTATTAAAGAGATAAGACCTTACCTCAGCTCACATGCAATGTCCTACAATGCAATTATGAGTAAGATTTTATTATTTTGGGGGTTTATGGGATGGTTATCAAAATCCTAGCCCTCTATTTCGAATTTTGGGTGTGTGAGGAGAATGTGGGCTGTGGTTCATGATTTAGTGGCATGTCGCTGGGTATGCATGTATCAATGAAGGAGATATAGAGCATGTTGAACTATCATGGGTAGCTTCTTGTTTGCAATTGGTTGTGGGATGAAGGAATTCTACCATAAAAACAATGCAGTCAAAATTATAACACTTAATGTTTGATGAAATTCCAATAATGGCTAAACCTATGAACGCATCCCAAATAGTTATTCAATTTGACTATGTTTCTGTATATTGAAGTGCTGAGAGTAGTGGAGCATTGTAGTAATCCTAAGGAATGCTCAATCGAGGTATGTTGGCTAAACTCTTACCATGGAATCGATTTCCATGGGTTCTGTATGAATTCCAAGTACGGTTTGACCAAGCTCCCATCCTTATTGTACTAGATCATCACAAATGTTTTGATTTATCGAATGTCTAATTACTCAAATCATGTCTCAGTTTCTCTAGATGTATATCATGTTGTCCCTTGAGAAATAGTCAAAGTATGATCGAATCATCAAACGATTACAAACTCAATCCATTGTTCCATTGATATTACTATGCTCTTATTTGTAAAGCTTTTCAATGTGTTCTAAGCTCTTATGCATTCATGAGCTGAAGCTATGATTTTCCGAATGTTTTATAAGTTCCTTTAAATGTTTTATGGTCCATGTAAAATGAAAGAATAAAATCATGAAGTATGAAATGCGGCCATCGTGCCAAGAATGATGATTTACATGCATGGCCAAGAGTTCCAATAAAATGAAAGAAAGTATGAAAGGCTATGAAACGATTATCATTTGTTTATATGATAACTGTTTTGGAAGTATCGTTAGATCGCCACGGAAGGCTGGGTTATAAATGCCCAGGCCCGAAACTACACTTGCCGGTGTAGGAGCTGATTGCGGTGTGAGTCCCCTTTATATTATATTGAGATTATTCTTCTTGATTGGGATGAGTTGATAGCTCGCAAGGAAATGTCGAACCACATGGCATTGTGGTAAGACGGCCTAGAAAACCAGGTTGAGATCGGACGCATGCCGTTCACATGGTGGTATTGTATTTCTATGTCCACCCGCAAAAATTGGGGTGAGACGGCTTAGCCAATTGGGCGGGTATCGGACTCCATGCCATGTGCATGGTGGTGTGTCGGTGCTAAGGATCTCCTAACTAAAAATGAAAATATTTACTTGAAGCCCTATTTTTTTTTAACTTAGCATTTAAATATGATTCATTTACTTACTGTTTTCCATGTCTCTCATCCTTTTATCCTGGAATTTCATTCAATGAGAGGGTATTTACCTTTACATACTAGTACTATTACATATATACTAACGTCTCTTTTGCGGGAGCGTTGCATATTTAATGGATGCAGTTGGTTCCTCAGCAGGTGGTAGTGATCGTTGATAGCATCATACCCTCTTCTCAACGGATATTGGTGATCCCCACTTCATCGGAGCCTTGCTTCTTTTGATCCTTGTACATTGTATTTTGAGGTATAGCCGAGGCCTTCTCACCGGCACTTTCATAGTACTCTTCTGTTCCATTTAGAGGCTCCGTAGACATAGTGTTTGTTGTGCTTTTGTTTGGGAAATAGACTATGAATATTCTAGTTTTGGGATGTTCCACTTTCAAATTTGAACATGTAATCTTTTGGAGATTGTCAATGAAACTCCTTCAAGTAATGGAAAAGGATGATGTACACTTTATTCTTCACATGTATATCTCTTGCGACTAATTCTTAAATTGTTCATGGATAAGGTTGGGTAGAAGGCTGAGGCTTACTTGACTTGGATGTCTCAGTCGAGCGTCGGTCGCACTCCTCAAGGTCGGGGCGTGACCAGCTTGGTATCAGAGCCTAAAGCTCTTTAAGTGTTCTAGGATGTCTCGGAGTCGTGTCTAGTAGATTCATTCTTATCAGTATGTTGTTGACCACATCTATAATGAGGAGGCTCCTTGGGCATTTTGTAACGTCACCATTCTATGTTATTCTAGATCATGCGATAGGGCTGGATTGTAAGACTACCCCTTTTTAACTTGTGTGTTGTTCTAATTTTCAGTACATGGCACCTAAGAAGGCAAGGAGTAAGCCAACGGGCCAATGCCACCCTAGGAGTTGCTGTTGACACTACACCCGATGTTGCAGGTGAGCACCCGAGGGGTGAAGATATTTCCCCAACCACAACACCTCCTCATTCTACTATTCTACTAAAAATGCACCTATTCCTCCACCAACTAATATTCCAGCTCCACCTCCATCTACAACTACCGGTCCTAGTGTTTCTGATGTGGACCTTAGAGGAGCCATGCAGATGTTGACTCAGATAGTGGATTCGGGGCGTGACAGTAGATCCTGACTACCCGTAACCCCACGAGTCCAAATATTTGTTTGGTTTTCGAATCCAAGTCCGAATCATAAAAACCCCAATATTTACTCTCTTAAGTTGTAGTAAAACCCCCTAATATCATCCCAAATACCATTTTTTAGGTGTTAATAATCCATGTAGATTCTTTAAATTATACCATAAATAAGTAGATATCACTTACCCCGAAGTATAGTATGAAAATTTCCAAGTCTAGGGTTCAAATATGAGAGAATGAGTAGAAATCCCGAAAGCCTCACTTAAATGTACCGCATAGGGGTACAGTTCATGAATGTGGCCAATGCCTTGCCTTCAGGAAGCATAAAATAACATGTGCAATGTATCAATAACTGCAACGTGAACGTTATGAACGGAAACCGGAGCGAGAATTGCTCCTGTTTGTAGAATGGTTACCTCCTGAGTTACCTGCAAAAACTTAAAACACGATGCACGCGAATATATAGACTATTGCAAAAATTTAAACATGATGCAAATTCTCTTCGGACCATGAAGGTTGTCTTCGGATGATGAGGATGATGTGCACCTAGATATCATGTCAATGCAATAACTGAAACTGCTCACCTTGGTATATTTCCTGCCGCCAAATGCTACTGTTCGTCTTAGACAGCGTATTCATAAGATCAGCGTTGTTAATCTTGGTTCTTCGACCAGTCTTATTACCTCACTACATGAACATTTAGATATCGTGCCTATAGGATTATAATACTTCTAATCGACAACTCTCTTAGCCTAAAGCTGTAACACTGCCTGTATAGTACTGGAATCATATAGAAATCATGCCTATAGGACTTAATGATTCTAATACGTCTTACTTCAGTCTACTGCCTAACTAGAAATCTGTTTGCCTGCTTATGTGTGGAGGTTAACTTGAGCCTTTTTATTGCTATTGTATGCAGTCCTATTTGTTTTGAATGTCACCTAGTTTTATCATTTTTGAGCAACCTAAGTAAAGTCTAGAACAACCTGATAGTAGGTCCAAAGCCTCCTGGACCATAGACATGGGACAGGTAGTGCACGCATAGGGCACGACTTAAAACTGAATTAGAATACCTTTAAGTAAACAACTTCAACATAGTAATCGGGCAGCAGGAGATGATAGTCCGTGCCCGCTGAATAATACGAGCAACCTCTACATTAAGAGAGCGAAGTATTATTTATGTTACACGAGATGATCCGAAGTGGAGACATATGATAGCATGTCAAAATTCAACTAACAACACACTAAAACTACAAGATGAAGGTTAAAGAAACACCCCCAAATCATCACATAACATCATCAAAATTGCCGCTCTTATTTTGCCGCCTTAGCAAATAACAATAAATGTCCTCCTAATTTTGCCACATGCGCATATTACCACCCTTATTTCATCGCGTGGACAACCCGAGAAAATGCCACCCTTATTTCGCCCCCATGCGCACAACAATAATCACAACCGCACGGCAAAGATCTCGTGCCAACACCCAATCAATCCTCTAGACATGTCCATATAAGCCACAATTATCACAAAACAATAATGCCAAAATTTTATCAAAGATATAAGCTCATAATTTATCAACAAGGTGCATAAGGACATGAAAATAATAATATGTGGTCAGATGTTCAACATATAAACCATTACTACGACAAAGTGATTAAGCATGTCTCATATAAAATACATCCTCAAGTTAAGGCATATTAATAGCTTACGGTCCAATCCGGCCATAAGCCACACATAGCATCCGTGTACACGCTCGTCACCTCTTGTACAAGTCGCTTTACATATAAAATGAATAAACAATTAAGACCAAATCCTAAGAGGTATTCCCACACACAAGGTTAGGTAAGATACTTACCTCAAACAAGTCAGATCAATCCTCTAGAAAGCCCTTGCCACTCGAATCAGCCTCTGAATGGGTCAATCTAGCCAATATCAACTCAATAATATCAAACACGGCTATAGAAATTGATTTCAAGTAATGAAGCTCCAATCTTTATAATATCAAAAAGTCAACCCGAGCCCGCCTTTCGGAACCGGACAAAAGTTGCAAATCCCGATACCCATTCAAACACGCGTCAAAATATAAAAGTTTCATCCAAATCCGACTCCGAATAGGGGTTCAAATCTCTATTTTCATTTTAGAAAAGTTTTACCAAAATCGATAATTTTTTCACTTCGATTCACAAATCAAAAGCCACATTCAAGGATGCTTCATGAACAATAATCTAACCCTAGTGAAGAATACTTACAAAATCCTAGAGGGTGAATATCTCCTAAAAAATCATCGCAATACGGAACTCAAAATATGATAAAATGAGCTCAAAGTCCCGACAAATAACAACTTAAAGGTATTCCCAGCGATACCCTTCGCCGAATGCAGCCCAAGCCTCGCGTTCGCGAAGCACCACCCAGTATTGGCTGAAAATCATCCTTCGTAAAAATATTCTGGCAGGCCCGAACGCGATGCACAGCATCCATCGGCCCACACAAACACGATCTCCCACCCGCAAACATGAAGGCCAAAGACCTGATAACCCCTTCCGGCATTCCCTTTTTGCGAACGTGGCGCCCAAGTTGTGGACGCGAAAGTCACTGCCCACAAAGCTCCGCAAACGTGTCCCCAATCACGAACACGAAAAGCAAATATCACACTGCCCAAAATAGCCTTCGCGATCACGAGACCTTCGATCAACAATTTCAGTAGTTCCAAACTTTAGTAAAACGATCCAAAATCCATCCAAAACACTCATGAGACCCTCGGTACCCCGCCCAATCATACCAACCAGTCCCAAAATATAAAACGGACCTAGAGGTATCAAATCACACAAAATAACATCAAATCTACTAATAACACCTCAATTCCAGCTTAATGAGCTAATCAACTTCTAACATTCAAAACTCATATTGAACCACAGCCAATCAACTCAGAATGGCCCCAAATTTTGCACACAAGTCCAAAATGACATAACGAACCTATTTCAACTCCCAGAACAAATATTTTAACCTGATAGCCTCAAATACAACTCTTGGCCAAACCTATGAACTTCTAAACCTTCAAATTTCCAATTTTCTCCAAAAAGAACCAAATCAACCTAGAAACCTCCAATCCAAATTCTTACATACGCCTTAGTCCAAAATCACCACACGAACATATTGGAACCATCAAAATACCATTCCGGGTTGCTTACACAAAATCCAAACTTCGATCAACTCTTATAACTTAAGCTTCCAACCTTGGAACTACATGTTCAAATACAATCCAAAACGTTCTTCAAATCAAACCAACCATCCACGTAAGTCACATAGCAACAAATACACATATGGGGAGCATCTAATAGGGAAACAAAGCTCAAATACACCAAACGATCAGTCAGGTCATTAAATTCTCCCCCTTTAAATCAAATATTCATCCTCAAATAGGTTTAAAAACATACTTGGAATGCCAAAAAGATGAGGAAATCTGCTCCGTCTATCATGTTCGGTCTCCCAGGTCGCCTCCTCGGCGGTTGACCTCTCCACTGAACATTCATCGATGCAATATCCTTTGACCTCAGCTTCCGAACCTGCTTATCCAAAATGGCCACTTGTAACGACCCGATGTATCGTAGAAACACCTATGATACTAATCGTTCAGATTTGGCTTGTTTTAAGTGCAAATTCCTCTTTGTAATTATGCAATTTTAACATTTTTGCAGGGTATGAGGAATAAGAATCCAATAATTAAGAAAAGAGTTCAAAAAGGTAAGTAATGCAGGATATGCGGTCGCATTTCAGACATGCGGACCGCATATCTTACATGGGCGTCGCATACTTGGACAGATTTCTGGGCAAAGGTTCATGTCAGAAATGCTGTATGAAATGCGGACCGCATTTCAGGAATGCGGACCGCAAATCACGCTACCTGCGTCGCAGAGTGGAATAGAGAACTGGGCAAGTTTTGTGTCAACAATGCGGTGAGAAATGCAGACCGTAAATCCCACAGTGAGATCACAGACTGAGGCAGAGTTTTAGGCCAAATGCCATGCCAGAAATGCGGTCAAAATGCGGACCGCATGTTATGAGTTTGCGACCATAATGCGATCGCATTCTGGACACCAGAAATTTTATTTTGTCCCGAATTTCGACCCACTATAAATAGGAACTAGGAACCCTAACATGCAAAAACCCCCTTATTTCGTCAGTCACCTCAGAAATACTCACTAAAACACCCTCAAACCCCAGCAAATCACCTTGAAAACAAACCCAAACATCTATTACAGGAAACCCCACCCTCTAACGCCAAAGACCCAGCCCACTATTGCTACAAATCGTACCAAGATTTCAGCTGAGTTAAGGCACCCTACCAAGTTGCAGCTCGTTAGCCTCGACTGTGTCCACCTAAAGTTCATGAGTACCCATAAAAGGTTGGGCTTGAGGAATTGTTGGAAATCTAGGAATTTTCGCAAAGCGAGGTAAGTGTTCGTTCTAACCTTATCTTGAGGGATTAGAAATCGTGTCTTGTTTGCTAAATTGTTCCTTCTTGAGGACAACGTATAGGCATGGTGACGGGTGTCTATATGTTGGTGTCACGCATGACCGTGGGTCGTATATGGTTAATCCTTGTGTGACAATTGTTTCAAATTTTTGAATATTTTCCTTGAATTGTTATGATGTGTTGCATGTGGGAGCGGGTGGCACGCCTGCCACAAGATGTTGTGAATTGAGGGCGGGTGGTACGCCTACCACAAAGTTTCTTCTATTCGGCATAAAGTTGATGGTCAACTAGATTAGTTGAGTAAGAATTGTTAGGAATCGAAGAGGTCCAGTATCAAAATTGTAGGTAGTGTTTTAGGAGTCCGTTAGAACTTTAAAGGGTCTAGTGTCACATTAGTAAAGTCGTGTTTAGAGTCGTTGAAATGATAATTGGGTTGGGAGGTTAGTTGTAGGATCTTGACCGTAATTGAGTACTGACATTGATTGAGCTAAATAGAAGTCAAGTTTGGTTTGGTTATAGCTGAATTTCCCCCTGGCCAGAATGATTGTGTTGTTGTTATTTCTTCCCTTGCTGGGAAGTTGTTATGTTGATTTGATCCCTTGCCAGGACTTCTTGTGATTGTTGTGATGATGAAAGTGGGAGCGGGTGGTACGCCTACCACAGTATAAATTGTAAGTGAGAGCGGGTGGCACGCCTGCCACGAGATATTATGAAAGTGGGAGCGGGTGGTACGCCTACCACAGTATAAATTGTAAGTGAGAGCGGGTGGCACGCCTGCCACGAGATATTATGAAAGTGGGAGCGGGTGGTACGCCTACCACAGTATAAATTGTAAGTGGGTGCGGGTGGCACGCCTGCCACGAGATATTATGAAAGTGGGAGCGGGTGGTACGTCTACCACGGCATAAATTGTAAGTGGAAGCGGGTGGCACGCCTGCCACGAGATATTATGAAAGTGGGAGCGGGTGGTACGCCTACCACAGTATATATTGTATGTGGGAGCGGGTGGCACGCCTGCCACAAGAGGTTACTGTAAGTGGAAACGGGTTGCACGCCTGCAACAAGAGGTTACTAGAGGAAAAAGGGTGGATTGTATTTCATTTCATTTGTGTTAAAAAGCTGAATTGCTGTTTTCCTTCTTACTCTTTGATGATTCCTTTTGCTTTATTTGTCTGCCATTCCGATGTATGCTTCCTTATCCCTGTTTAAGTTGTTTATGTATTTTATCTTCTGCTGTAGATACATATATGCTTAATAATTGCACAGGTTTATCTGGAGTCTGGTCCAGGCCTCGTCACTACCTCGCCGGGGTTAGGCCAGGCACTTACCAGCACATGGGGTCGGTTGTGCTGATACTACACTTTCCACTCTTTTGTGCAGATCTCAGTGCCGCAGGCTACGAATAGTAGGAAGCTTCCAGCCTCTAATTTTCAGGCGACCTAAGGTAGTTTGCAGACGTCCGCGGACCTCGCAGTCCCCTGCCCATTTCTTGTATCTGTTTCTCCTATGTAATCCAGAAACAACATTTGGTTATATTCTTCAGACCCTCTTTGTAGTACTCTTAAATAGTCTATGTAACTGTGACACCAGATCTTGGGTAGACCATTGTGGATAGTTTATCGGCGATAGTTGTGTAAAGTATTAACTTTGTGATTATTTCGCTTGCTGAATCACTACTTTTCGATTGATGCATTGGTGATGTAATGAATTCGTAAATAGAAACGTGGTAATTAGTCTGATCGACTGGCTTGCCTAGCTTTCACTAGTAGGCGCCATCACGACGCCCGAGGGTGGGAAATCCGGGTCGTGATAGGTTAGTATCAGAGCCCTAGGTTTACATAGGCCTCACAGTTCACAAACAAACTCGGTAGAGTCTGAGGGATCAGTACGGAGACGTCTGTATTTATCCCCCAGAGGCTACAGAGTTAGGAAAAATTTGACATCTGTTCATTCTTGTCGTGCGGTTTGCTTCTCAAATGCTAATTAGATTCCTACTCTGGTCTTTCGCAGATGGCGAGAACACGCGCTTCCTCATCTACCATCCGCAGCCCGAGTCCCCAGCAACAGCTTCCACGCGGGGTAGAGGGCGAGGCCGAGGTCGTGCTAGGGGTCGAGGCAGGGGCAGGACTCAGCCTACTGCAGCAACACCAGTAGCAGAACCTCAGATTGATCATCACAACGAGGTTCCGACCCCAGCAGCTCCGGCGGGCCCAGCTCAGGTCCCCGAGGGGTTTATTGCCACCCCATTTCTGCAGGACGCTTTGGTCCGGTTGGTGGGCCTCATGGAGAATGTCACCCGAGTGGGCTTACTTTCGGCAGTACCAGCCACTCCTCGGAGTGGATAAGGGGTTCATATTACTACTACCCGTACTCTGGAGCAAGTAGCCCCCCGGGCTCAGGTTCCAGCGGTTCATCCAGCTGTGACAATCCAGCCGAGAGCAGTAGCACAAGCCGGCAATGGGGCGGCCATGTCCGCCGATGCTTTGTGGAGACTGGATAGGTTCACCAAGCTCTTCACCACTACCTTCAGCGGTGCTCCTTCGAAGGATCCCCAGGACTTCCTATGCAGCTGCCACAAAGTCCTCAGGAATATGGGCATTGCTGAGACCAACGGGGTCGACTTCGCGACATTTCGCTTGTCAGGAGCCACCAAGACTTGGTGGAGGGATTATTGCTTAACTAGGCCAGTCGGTTTGCCATCTTTGACTTGGGAGCAGTTTACAGAGTTATTTCTGGAGAATTTCTCCCCGTCACTCAGAGAGAGGCTTATCGGAGGCAGTTTGAGCGCCTTCAACAGGGTTCCATGATAGTTACCCAGTATGAGTCTAGGTTCATCGATTTGGCTCGGCATGCTCTCATCATACTTCCTACAGAGAGGGAGAGGGTGAGAAGATTTATTGACGGTCTCATTCAGCCGATTCGCCTTTAGATGGCTAGGGAGACTGGTAGTGAGATTACCTTCCAGGAGGTGGTCAATGTGGCCCGCAGAGTCGAGATGGTTCTGTCGCATGGAGGCGGTCATGGGTCGGATAAGAGGCCCCGTCATTCAGGCAGATTATTGGTACTTCGTCTGGAAGCAGAGATTCACATGGTAGAGGCCACCCTCCTAGGCCCTTTCAGTCAGCTCTCCAGGTTTCTCACAATGCTTCAGGTAATCGCGGTACTCAGATGCAGTATTCCGATCAGCAGTCGGTCAGTGCACAACCGCTACAGAGTTTCCCGAGTCGGCAACATAGGGCTTGTTACATATGTAGTGACACGAGGCACATTGCTAGGTATTACCGTCGTGCTTTAAGCAGCTCTCCACACCAGGATTCTCGTGTTATGACACAGGCATCAAATGTTCCGCAGCCCGCGCAGCTAGCCAGAGGTGGGGTAGAGGTGCTAGAGGTAGAGGTAGAGGTGCTGGAGGTGGAACTCAGGCCGGCAGAGGTGGGGGCCAGCCAGTAGCAGGCCGTCCTAGAGATGTGGCTCAGGGTGGTGGGACTCAGCCCCGATGTTATGCTTTTCCAGCTCGACCGGAGGCAGAGGCTTCAGATGCAGTGATTACAGGTACGGTTCTGGTCTGTGATAACGATGCTTTGGTATTATTTGACCCAGGGTCTACCTACTCGTATGTCTCCTCTTATTTTGCACCGTATCTGGCCATGCCCAGTGACTCATTGAGTGTTCCTTTTTATGTGTCTACTCCGGTGAGTGATTCCATTGTGGTAGATCGAGTCCACCGTTCCTGTGCTGTAGTGATTGGGGGTCTTGAGACCTGCGTAGACTTATTGCTTTTAGACATGGTTGATTTTGATGTCATATTGGGGATGGACTGGTTATCACCTTACCACGCCATCCTGGACTGCCATGCCAAGACTGTGACCTTAGCTTTACCGGGTATGCCCCGTTTGGAGCGGAAAGGAACTCCTGGTCATTCCACCCGTAGCATTATCTCTTATCTAAAGGTTCAACGTATGGTCGAGAAGATGTGTTTGGCTTATCTGGCTCATGTTCGTGATTCCAGTGCTGAGGTCCTCTCTATTGAGTCTGTGCCCGTGGTTCGTGAGTTTCCCGAGGTTTTCCCATCCGACCTGCCGGGGATGCCACCCGACAGGGATATTGACTTTTGCATTGATGTGGCTCCGGGCACTCAACCCATTTCTATCCCGCCGTATCGCATGGCCCCGCCAGAGTTAAAAGAATTGAAAGAGCAGTTGCAGGACTTGCTCGAGAAGGGTTTCATTAGAACCAGTGTTTCACCTTGGGGTGCGCCGGTGTTGTTTGTTAAAAAGAAGGACGGGTCAATGAGAATGTGCATCGATTACCGACAATTGAACAAGGTTACAATCAAGAATAAGTATCCATTGCTGAGGATCGATGATTTGTTTGATCAGCTCCAGGGTGCCAAGGTATATTCAAAGATTGATTTGAGGTCTGGCTATCATCAGTTGAAGATTAGGGCGTTCGATGTCCCTAAGACAGCTTTTCGTACTCGGTACGGGCATTATGAATTCTTGGTTATGTCATTTGGGTTGACTAATGCCCCAACAGCTTTGATGGACTTGATGAACCGAGTGTTTAGACCTTACCTGGATTCGTTCGTGATAGTCTTCATCGACGACATTCTGGTATATTCCCACAGCCAGGAGGAGCACGCGCAACATCTCAGAGTGGTTCTTCAGACTCTGAGGGATAGTTGATTGTATGCTAAGTTTCAAAGTGTGAATTCTGGTTGAGTTCGGTTACATTTCTGGTTCATATTGTATCGGCATAAGGTATTCAGGTTGATCCGAAGAAGATTGAGGCAGTCAAGAACTGGCCTAGACCGGCGTCAGTTACAGAGATCCGGAGTTTCTTAGGACTGGCAGGCTACTATCGTCGGTTTGTGGAGGGGTTTTCATCTATTACAGCCCCGATGACCAAGTTGACCCAGAAAGGTGCCCAGTTCAGGTGGTCGGATGAGTGTGAGGCGAGCTTTCAGAAACTCAAGACAGCTCTGACCACGGCACAGTGTTAGTTTTGCCCACAGGCCTAGGGCCTTACACAGTTTATTGTGATGCCTCTCGTATTACGCTTGGTGCAGTGTTAATGCAAGAGGGCAAGGTCATTGCCTGTGCTTCGAGGCAATTGAAAATTCATGAGAAAAATTATCCGGTGCATGATTTAGAATTGGCAGCCTCACGCCTTGAAGATTTGGAGGCACTACTTATATGGCGTACCGTGTGAGGTGTTCACGGACCATAAGAGCCTTCAGTGCCTGTTCAAGTAAAAGGAGTTAAATTTGAGGCAAAGGAGGTGGTTGGAGATGTTAAAGGACTATGATGTCACTATCTTATATCACCCGGGAAAGGCCAATGTGGTGGCCGATGCCTTGAGTAGAAAGTCGGCCAGTATGGGCAGTATTGCCTATATTCCTGTCTGTGAAAGACCACTTGCTTTGGACGTTCAGACTTTGGCCAATCGATTTGTGAGATTGGACATTTCTGAGCTGAATCGGGTATTAGCTTACACGGTCGCTCATTCTTCATTGTTGGAACGTATACGTGATTGACAGTTTGATGATCCCCATTTGTGTGACCTTAGGGACACGGTACAGCAAGGAGATGCCAACCAGGTCACCTTAGGTGACGATTGAATTTTGAGATTACGGGGTCGAGTTTGTGTGCCCAATGTAGAGGGGCTTCGAGGATTGATTTTGAAAAAGGCCCATAGCTCCAGGTATTCCATCCATCTGTGCGCCGCAAAGATGTACCAGGATTTGCGACAGCACTATTGGTGGCATAGGATGAAGAAGGATATAATTGCATACGTGGCTCGGTGTTTGAATTGCCAGCAAGTTAAGTGCGAGCATCAGCGACCTGGTGGACTGTTCCAGAGAATTGAACTCCCCGAGTGGAAATGGGAACGGATCACTATGGATTTCGTTGTTGGACTTCCGCAGACCCGGAAAAATTTTGACACAATTTGGGTCATTGTTGACAGGCTGACCAAGTCAGCACATTTCATCCTTGTCGCAGTCTCCTATTTATCTGAGAGGTTAGCCGAGATTTATATTCGGGAGATTGTTTGCCTTCATGGTGTGCCAGTATCTATTATTTCGGACCGGGGTACGTAGTTTACTTTGCATTTCTGGAGTGCAGTCCAACGGGAGTTGGGCACCCAGGTTGAGTTAAGCACAGCGTTTCATCCTCAGACGGACGGACAGTCCGAGCGGACTATTCAGATATTGGAGGATATGCTCTGAGCTTGTGTTATTGACTTTGGAGGGTCGTGGGACTAATTTTTGCCATTAGCAGAGTTTGCCTACAATAACAACTACCAGTCGAGCATTCAGATGGCTCCTTATGAAGCATTATGTGGTAGGCGGTGTCGAACTCCGGTTGGGTGGTTTGATCCGGGAGAGGCTCAGTTGTTAGGCACAAATCTGGTTCAGGAGGCCTTGAGCAAGGTCAAGATCATTCAGGAAAGGCTTCGTACAGCTCAGTCCAGGAAAACGAGCTATGCGGATCTTAAGGCACGAGATATGTCCTTTATGGTTGGTGAGCGGGTATTACTCCGGGTGTCTCCTATGAAAGGCGTGATAAGATTTGGGAAGAGGGGCAAGCTTAGCCCTAGGTTCATTGGTCCATTCGAAATTCTAGATCGAGTGGGGGAGGTGGCTTATAGACTTGCATTGCCGTCAAGCTTATCGGCCGTACATCCGATTTTTTCATGTGTCCATGCTCCGGAAATATCACGGCGATCCAACTCACGTGCTAGATTTCAACACCGTTCAGCTGGACAAGGACTTGTCTTATGAGGAGGAACCGGTGGCTATCCTAGACCGGCAAGTTCGTTAGCTGAGGTCGAAGAGTTTTCCTTCTGTTCGTGTTCAGTGGAGGGGTCAGCCACCTGAGGCATCGACCTGGGAGTCTGAGCCCGATATGCGAAGCCGTTATCCACATCTTTTCCCCGACTCAAGTACTTCTTTATCCTGCCTGTTCGAGGACGAACGGTTGTCTTAGAGGGGGAGAATGTAACGACCCGATGTGTCGTAGAAACACCTATGATACTAATCATTCAGATTTGGCTTGTTTTAAGTGCAAATTCCTCTTTGTAATTATGCAATTTTAACATTTTTGCAGGGTATGAGGAATAAGAATCCAATAATTAAGAAAAGAGTTCAGAAAGGTAAGTAATGTAGGATATGGGGTCGCATTTCAGACATGCGGACCGCATATCTTACATGGGCGTCGCATACTTGGACAGATTTCTAGGCAAAGGTTCATGTCAGAAATGCTGTATGAAATGCAGACCGCATTTCAGGAATGCGGACCGCAAATCACGCTGTCTGCGTCACAGTGGAACAGAGAACTGGGCAAGTTTTGTGTCAAAAATACGGTGAGAAATACGGACCGCAAATCCCACAGTGAGATCGCAGACTGAGGAAGAGTTTTTGGCCAAATGCCATGCCAGAAATGCGGTCCAAATGCGGACCGCATGATGAGTTTGCGACCATAATGCGATCGCATTCTGGACACCTGAAATTTTATTTTGTCCTGAATTTCGACCCACTATAAATAGGAACTCGGAACCCTAACATGCAAAAACCCCCCTTAGTTTGTCAGTCACCTTAGAAATACTCACTAAAACACCCTCAAACCCCAACAAATCAACCTCCAAATCACCTTGAAAACAAATCCCAACATCTATTACAAGAAACTCCACCCTCTAACACCAAAGCCCAGCCCACTATTGCTGCAAATCGTACCAAGATTTCAGCTGAGTTAAGGCACCCTACCAAGTTGCAGCTCGTTAGCCTCAATTATGTCCACCTAAAGTTCGTGAGTACCCATAAAAGCTTGGGCTTGAGGAATTGTTGGAAATCTAGGAATTTTCGCAAAGCGAGGTAAGTATTCGTTCTAACCTTAGCTTGAGGGATTAGAAATCGTGTCTTATTTGCTAAATTGCTCCTTCTTGAGGACAACGTATAGGCATGGTGACGGGTATCTATATGTTGGTGTCACGCATGACCGTGGGTCGTATATGGTTAATCGTTGTGTGACTATTGTTTCAAATTGTTGAATATTTTCCTTGAATTGTTATGATGTGTTGCATGTGGGAGCGGGTGGCACGCCTGCCACAAGATGTTGTGAATTGAGGGCGGGTGGTGCGCCTACCATAAAGTTTCTTCTATACAGCATAAAGTTGATGGTCAACTAGATTAGTTGAGTAAGAATTGTTAGGAGTCGAAGAGGTCCAGTGTCAAAATTGTGGGTAGTGTTTTAGGAGTCCGATAGAAGTTTAAAGGGTCCAGTGTCACATTAGTAAAGTCGTTTCTAGAGTCGACGAAATGATAATTGGGTTGGGAGGTTAGTTGTAGGATCTTGACCGTAATTGAGTACTGACATTGATTGAGCTAAATAGAAGTCAAGTTTGGTTTGGTTATAGCTGAATTTCCCCCTGGCCAGGATGATTGTGTTGCTGTTATTTGTTCCCTTGCAGGGAAATTGTTATGTTGATTCGATCCCTTGCCGGGACTTCTTGTGGTTGTTGTGATGATGAAAGTGGGAGCGGGTGGTACGCCTACCACAGTATAAATTGTCAGTGGGAGCGGGTGGCACGCCTGCCACGAGATATTATGAAAGTGGGAGCAGGTGGTACGCCTACCACAGTATATATTGTATGTGGGAGCGGGTGGCACGCCTGCCACAAGAGGTTACTGTAAGTGGGAACGGGTTGCACGCCTACAACAAGAGGTTACTGGAGGAAAAAGGGTGGATTGTATTGCATTTCGTTTGTGTTAAAAAGCTGAATTGTTGTTTTCCTTCATACTCTTTGATGATTCCTTTTGCTTTATTTGTCTTCCGTTCCGATGTATGCTTCCTTATCCCTATTTAAGTTGTTTATGTATTTTATCTTCTGTTGTAGATACATATATGCTTAAAAATTGCACAGGTTTATCTGGAGTCTGGTCCTAGCCTCATCACTACCTCACCGGGGTTAGGCCAGGCACTTACCAGCACATGGGGTCGGTTGTGCTGATACTACACTCTGCACTCTTTTGTGCATATCTCAGTGCCGCAGGCTACGAACAGTAAGAAGCTTCCAGCCTCTGACTTTCAGGCGACCCAAGGTAGTTCTGCAGATGTCCGCGGACCTTGGAGTCCCCTGCCCATTTCTTGTATCTTTTTCTCTTATGTAATCCAGAAACAGTATTTTGTTATATTCTTCAGACCCTGTTTGTAGTACTCTTAAATAGTCTGTGAAACTGTGACTCCAGATCTTGGGTAGACCGTTGTGGATAGTTTATCGGCGATAGTTGTGTAAAGTATTAACTTTGTGTTTATTTTCGCTTGTTGAATTACTGCTTTTCAG
This sequence comes from Nicotiana obtusifolia, assembly GCA_002018475.1. NCBI lineage: Eukaryota > Viridiplantae > Streptophyta > Magnoliopsida > Solanales > Solanaceae > Nicotiana > Nicotiana obtusifolia. The sequence goes on along the minus strand of MCJB01050616.1, from coordinate 26,628 downwards.
TTGATGCATTTGTGATGTAATGAATTCGTAAATAGAAACGTGGTAATTAGTCCGATTGACTGGCTTGCCTAGCTTTCACTAGTAGGCGCCATCACGACGCCCGAGGGTGAGAAATTTGGGTCGTGACACCACTGCTCCTCATCATAGGTCAAATCCTTGTCCATTTGCACTGAGCTGAAATCCAACACATGTGATAGATCTTCATAATACTCCTGAAGCAGGAAACATGGAACACCGGATGAACTCCTGATAAGCTGGATTGCAATGCAAGTATCTAGGACACCTGACCTTGAAAGGACCAATATACCGAGAGCTCAACATGCCCTTCTTCCTGAACCTCATCACACCCTTCATGGGCAAAACTTTGAGTAGAACCCTCTCACCTACCATGAATGCCACATCACTAGATGCTCTTGAATAAACTTCACCTTCTCCAAAGCATCGCGAACCAAATAAATTTCCAACAACCTAGACTCCCCAGGCTCAAACCTACCAATTGGAGAACAACATTGCCACCCATATAAGGCCTCATACGGAGCCATCTGGATACTCCAATGGTAACTGTTGTAGTAGGCAAACTCTGCTAGTGGCAGAAATTTATCCCACTAGGCCTCAGAATCAATGACACATACTCTCAACATGTCCTTCAAGATCTGATAGGTAAGCTCGGACTGTGCGTCTTTTAGGGGATGAAATGTGGCGAGCACAAAACACACACACTTAAATTCTGCTCGCTAATCAAATATAGTATAGTATAATATTGTATCCACAGGGATTGGATTTAAACAGTATTCTCGTAGTTTCTAGCTTGGTTGCTATCCAAGTTGATCAACAGTGGAGATTTATAAGATTTATAATTAAAATTAACTAAAAATCTAAAGCAATTGACTAATGACTATCGCAACAAAGATAAGCAAGGAAGTTATCAGTGGAGAAAATAGGGGTTGATAGAATATGTGCAAGATAATTGTTTGGGATCTAACTCTAGATAATTGTCACGCCCCGACCTCGAGGATAGAAGTGCCAGCAACAAGACCCCAGCTATACCTCAAAAATGCAATGTACAAAGGATAGAAGATACAGAACCCCGAAATGAAGTAGGGCTCACCAAATCAGCTAAGGAGAGGGTCTGCTGCTATCACTGATCGATACCACCTGCTATGGAACCACCTACATCCATTAAAGATGCACCGCCCCAGGCAAAAAGAGACATTAGTACATATGGAATAGTACTAGTATGTAAACTAAACACCCTCTCAATATAACGAGCAACAGGAAACGGAGAATAAAACATGATATTAATAAGAGATGGAAACTGTATCAAAGTGCCACATTAGGGGAAACGTAAATGTATTAGTAGGTTTCGGTAATTTAAGTTGGGAGATCTTTAGCACCGACATACCACTGTCTTTTAGCATGAAGTCTGATCTCAGCCTGACCGGCTAAGCCGTCTCACCCCGAGACATACACTCACAACACCACCATGTGCGCGGCATGGTGTCCGATCTCAGCCCGATCGGCTAAGCCATCTCACCACAATACCATGTGGGTCGACATTACATCACATCTAGCTAGCAATAATCTCATCCCATTTAAGAGGAAAACATCTCAACACACCAATCTCATCCCATATAAGAGGAAACAGTCTCATCACATTAACACGGGGATTTACCCCTCAATCACTCCTACACTGGCACGTGTAATTTCGAGGTTAGGTTGTTCCAACCTACCCTTCCTCAGTGGCTAAACGATACTCCCCAATCATTTATTATTAAAATTATTGACTACTCAATTCATATTCTTTTACATGTCATTCATTTTATTGGCATCATTGACCATAACACTATATCATTCTTAGCACATTGGTCGTACTTCATAATTCAAGCACACTATTCCATTTTCAATCATCATCATGGATAATCAACAATAAGGCCTTTCAAATTAAGACTTTAATCATATACTTGAGAAAATTAGGGTCTTAGGCACATATGACTTCTTACACAATTGACATGATAGCTTTCATAAAATTTCACACTTTTAAATCATATCAAAGTAACACACAGCCCATACTTAATCACATTCTCAAACATTAACTCAACATAGCAAGAATCTTTGGAATGCATATAGAACGCATAATCATTTCGACACAAGGCTTATTTGACAAAAATCTCAATTTGTAAAGAGCATCACGAGACTTACAAGGACATCGGGGGGTACAACTCCAAGAGAAGATTTTAGCCAACATACCTTGCCTCAAGCCTTTTTAAATTACTACAATGTTCCGGAATTATTAGCTTCTTTGATCTATTTGGAAATATAGCAAAATTGAACACAAATTAGGAGAGAGTTTATGGTTCCAGCTCATTTGAACATTTTATCAAAAACTAGGTGGGTATTATGATTTAGACATCCTCCCATGGTGGATTCTTTCACCCCACCACTTAAATTCTACCCAATTTAGCTCCACATTCTTTCCCCAGCCCTTGATAATACATGCATTTAAAAATAAACAACTCCCACACCCAAGAATTGCCTTGCTACTTACCTATTTTTAGTTAAATTTCGAAATTGAGGGTTAGGGTGTAGAATCTTACCTCTAGGATGAAGACCTGGTGTGCTTTCCTTGTTAATCTTCCAAAGTTTGAGTAAGAATTGAGGAACAATTGGTTTCTCTCTCTCTCTCTCTCTCTCTAGAGCACTTTCTTACTCTCAAAATTCTAGGTTCTTCCTTAAGAAATGGTCCATAGAGTCTATATAATGAAATGGGGTCAGGTTATAAAAACCAAAATGTGAAGCTCCGAAACAGAATCTGCGGTCGGATACGCGACCGCATAATGCTTCTGCGGCCCGCGAAATGGTCCTTCGGAACTGTGCACCGCCTGGGTATGCCGCCGTTCTGCAGTCTGGATATATAATTATGTGCTTGCAAAGCGGACCGAAGAATTCCTCCCAGAATTCCTCATGTAGATCTTGCGATGCAATTTGCATCCCTCAAAGTAATTATACAGCCGCATAATAGACTGCATAATGGCCCACAAATTTTTCTCAAGTTTCTGCTTCACTCTGTAGCGATTCTGCGGTCGCCTAGTGGGCCACATAAATATCTTTTTCTGCCAACATTTTCCTTTAACTCCCTAGCGCATTGTTCGACCCAAAAAGTCCATGGCGCCTCGAGCAAGCTCGCCGCAAAGAATTTCTACCATCAACAAACATATTAGCCTACCTTGCCACCTCGGAACCTTGAGTTTTAGGTGAAATTTTTAGGGGACCTCACATCCTCCCCCAATAAAGATCATTCGTCCTCGAATGAGGGTCTAAATCTGTTATTAGTACTCAACATGACCCAGTTGTTACTTCACACACTAGTAGCCCCAATTTTTTCTGACTAACTCCTGAAATTCCCAAAAATTTTGGCAGAGTTTCCCTTGTAACTAGGCCTATCCACCTCTCAGAGAATCCAAGAAACCATTCCTAACAGCATGTACATAATCCAACGATGCAACATAATAGGAAACAACCCCAACCAAGGCTTTATAAGCAATATATTACTAGAAAGGAAATATCCTGAACATAAACTGTACAAGTGATACATAGTTCATAGGAAGTAATTTCATAGAAACTATTACATAGCTATTCAAACAGATGAGAGTACTTCTTTTTAATTTCTTCCTCGGTCTCCCAGGTGGCCTCTTCAACCTGCTGGTTTCGCTACAACACTTTCACAGAGGCGATTTCTTTATTTCTTAGCTTTCTGACTTGCCTATCAAGAATGGCAACTGGAATTTCTTCATAGGTCAGTTCTTCATTAACCTCAATATTCTCTATTGGCACAATAACCGACGGATCTCCATCCACCTTCTTCAACATGGATACGTCAAACACTGGGTGCACCAAAGACATCTTTGGAGGTAGTTCTAGCCTGTACGCCACCTGACCAATCCTCTGAATGATTCCGTACGGTCTGACATACCTCAGACCCAATTTCCCTTTCTTACCAAACCGCATTACACCCTTCATAGGAGAAACCTTAAAGAGCACACAATCATCTTCTTTGAACTCCAAATCCCTACGACGCACATCCGAATAGGACTTTTGACGACTCTGAGCAGTTGCAACCGCTCCATAATGATCTTAACTTTTTCCATAGCCTGATGCACGAGGTTTGGCCCTATCAACTCCGCTTCCCCAACCACGAACTACCCAAGGGGAGATCTATATCTCCTACCAAATAAAGCCTCGAAAGGTGCCATCTGAATGCTGGCATGTAAACTGTTGTTGTAGGCAAACTCTATTAGCGGCAAATGATCATCCCAGCTACCTTTGAAGTCAAAAACACAAGCGCGCAACATATCCTCAAGCGCCTAAATAGTCCGCTCTACCTGCCTGTTAAATTGCCGGTGAAAGGTTGTACTAAGATTCACCTGAGTACCCAAACCTTTCTGAACTTTTTTCCAAAAAATTAGCCATGAACTGTTCCCCTCGATCCAAAATGATAGAAACTGGAGCACCATGCAACCTGACTATTTTCTTGATATACAGCTGAGCATATTGTTCTGCTGTGTTAGTAGATTTAACTGGCAAGAAGTATGCTGACATCGTGAGTTGATCCACAATCACCCAAATCGAGTCGAATTTGCAAGGAGTGCGAGGTATTCCTACCACAAAGTTCATGTTAATCATTTCCCACTTCCACATTGGAATTTCTAGTTCTGCGCCAACCCACCGGGCCTTTGGTGTTCGGCCTTCACTTGCTGACAATTTGGACATCTCACCACATAGTCCGCTACATTCCTCTTCATATCGTCCCACCAATAGACTTCCCTAAGAACATGATACATCTTTGTAGAGCCCGGGTGCAAGGAATACCTAGCAGTGTGAGCCTCAGTCATGATTCTTTCCCGGAGACCATCCATATTTGGAACACATAACTGCCCTAGGTACCTTAGGGTACCATCATCTACGCCAAGAGAAAATGCCATGGTCTTATGTTTTTGAATCCCCTCCTTCAATTGTACCAACAATGGATCGTTGAATTGCTTCTCCTTGACATCCACCACAAGTGACGATTCAGCCCTATTTGCACAATCACCCCTCCTTTACTAGAGTCCGCAAGACAAACTCCCAAACTAGCTAACCAATGAACCTCTTTAGCCAATAGCCTTTGATATGCCTCCAAGTGAACCAAATTACCCATAGATTTCCAGCTAAGAGCATCCGCCACAACATTAGCCTTCCTCGGATGATACCGGATATCGATGTCGTAATCTTTTAGTAACTCAAGCCATCTTCTCTGCCTCAGATTCAATTCCTTTTGTTTGAAAATATACTTAAGGCTCTTATGGTCCGTGAATATATCCACACGGACCCCATACAAAAAATGACGCCAAATCTTCAAAGCAAATATCACCGTCGCAAGCTCTAAGACATGTGTTGGATAGTTCTTTTCCTGATTCTTGAGTTGCCTAGAAGCATAGGCTATCACCTTTCCATGTTGCATTAATACACACCCAAGTCCGATCCTTGAGGCGTTGCAATATACCACAAATCCATCTGTACCCTCTAGTAGAGTCAACACCGGTGCCGTAGTTAATCTTGATTTCAACTCTTGGAAGCTCCTTTCACAAGCTTCTGACCATTGAGATTTAACCGCCTTCTGCGTCGTTTTAATCAACGGAGAGGCAAGAGTAGAGAACCCCTCCAAAAACTTCCTGTAATATCCAGCTAAGCCCAAGAAACTGCGAATCTCTATTGGAGTGGTAAGTCTAGGCCAATTCTTCACGGCTGAATTTTCTGGGGGTAAACCTCAATACCTTCTCTAGAGACAACATGACCCAAAAACGTAATAGATTCAAGCCAAAATTCACATTTCAAAAAGTTTGCATATAACTAGTGCTGACACAGAGCCTGCAAAACTGCCCTGAGATGATCGGCATGGTCCTCCCAACTCCGCGAATAAACAAGGAGTCAATGAACACTATCACGAATGAGTCAAGAAAAGGCTTGAAAACTCGATTCATAGGATCCATGAAAGTTACGGGGACATTGATTAACCCAAAAGACATTACCGGAAATTCAAAGTGCCCATACGGGTCCTGAAAGCTATTTTTGGAATATCCTGCTCCTTGATCTTCAATTGGTGATACCCGGATCTTAAATCGATCTTGATCTACTTAGCACCCTACAATTGATCAAACAAGACATCTATCCTTGGTAGTGGGTACTTATTTTTTATTGTAACCTTGTTGAGTTGCTGATAGTCAACACACATTCTTAGTGAACAATACTTCTTTCTTACAAATAGAACTGGTGCGCCCCAAGGCGACACACTCGGTCGGATGAAACCCTTCTCTAACAAATCTTTCAATTGTTCTTTTAGCTCTTTCAATATTGTCGATGCAATTTTATAGGATGGAATAGATATAGGTTGCGTGCCTGGCATCACATCAATCCCAAAATCAATCTTTCTGTCTGGCGAGATCCTAGGAATCTCATCCGGAAAGACCTCCAGAAATTCATTCACAACAGGCACGGACTCGAGGGTAGGTACCTCAGCATCGGTGTTCGTAACCCAAACAAAATGCTAGATACACCCCTTGTTAATCATCTTTGTGGCCTTAAGGTAATAAATAAACCTACCCTTCGGCACCGTATTACCCCCCTTCTATTCAATCACTAACTCAGTTGGAAATTCAAACCTAACTGTTCTGGTGCGACAGCCAAGCTTAGCGAAACATTAATAAAATCAATCCATCCCCATTATTACATCAAAATCGACCATCCCCAATGCAATGAGATCGGCCATGGTGTCTCGACCGTGCACCATGACAACACAATTCCTATGAATCCCCGCGGCCACAATAGACTCACCAACTGGAGTATACATAGAACGACTCATGTAGTTGCTCCGGTTCTATCCCAAATTCCATAGCAACATAGGGAGTAACATAGGACAAAGTGGAACCGGGATCAATAAGAGCATACACATCATGAGATTGGACAGTGAATATACCTGTGACAACATCTGGAGAAGCCTCTGAACTCTACGACCCCTCATAGCATAGAAACGGTTGGGTCCTCCCAAACTCTTTGCGCCACCCCTACCTGCACCACACCCTGCGGGTGGCGCCTCGAGCTGGAGGAGGTTCTACGGATGTAGTGGCTGCAGAACTGGCTGGTTGTGATGTACCTCTGCCCATGCTCTGGTGAAACTTACGGTAATCCCTTTGAATGTGACCCCTCATACCACATTCGTAGAATATGGACTGATATATGTAGCATGTTCTAAAGTGCATCTTCCCGCACCTAGGGCATGAGGCCTCCACTGCTGTTGAAATCTCCCACCAGACCGACCGTGCTGGTAGGATCCCCTGTTTCCCTGGCTGGGCCTAAAATGGTTCCCCTACTGCTTACTAGGCCCAATGGCGGTGCACTAACTGAAGATTGAGCAGAAGACTAGGATGGCCCTAATGACCCTCCGCTGAAAGTTGTCCTACCACCACCACCACCAGTAGTACCACTGAAGATGCCCGCTGACCGGGCCTTTTTGCCACTCTCTCGCTCCATTCTATTCTTCAGCTTACGGGTCTCTGTGGCTTGAGAAAATTTCACCATCTTACCATAGTTCATATCATAATTCAAGATAGTTGTAGCAGCCTCATTAATAACCAAGGGGCTAAGGCCCTGCACAAACCGGCACACTAGCCTCCATAGTAGGCAACACGTAGATGACATATTTGGACAGGCGTCCGAATCTCATATGATACTCCCACACACTCATGCTCCCCTGTTTCAGGTTCTCAAACTCCACGGAACAGGCTGTCTTAGTCTCGGCAGGCAAGAAATGATCAATAAAAGCATCGGCAAACTCACTCCATCTAGCCGTAGGTCTCCCCTCCTCACCGGAATCCTCCCACATCTCAAACCAAGAATAGGCCACCCCTTTCACGTGGTAGGAAGCCAACTCTGCTCCCTCTGTCTCAGTAGCACGCATAACTCAGAGGGTCTTGTGCATCTCGTCAATAAAATCCTGGGTGTCCTCCTCAGGATCAGTACTTGTGAACACTGGAGGGTCCAACTGGATAAATTTGTTCATGTGGAATCCCTTGGCTTACTAGAAGAAGTGGGTGCAGCGTCTAATCTCTGGGCCTGGGAAGCCACTATTTGCGCCAACATCTGTATGGCTCCTCTAAGATCCCCATCAGATACACCGGGACCGGAAGCTGGGGCTGGATGTGGAACTGAAATATCAGTTAGAGGGATCGTTGCACCCTTAGTAGGTGCAGGAACTAGTGCGGTCTGACCAGGTGTAGTAGAATTAGGCAGTGTAGTAGTGAGGGAAATATTCTCACCCCTCGGGTATTCACCCGCATCATCAAGTAATGGGTCAACTGCCACTTCTAGGGTGGCATTGGCTCCTTGGCCAGTACTTGCTTTCTTCCTAGGCATCATATGTTATAAAATTAGAGCAATGCACGAGTCAGAGGAGGAACAATCTTACAGTCAGTTTTATCACACGATCTAGAATATCAAAGAAAGGTATTATTCCTAAATGCCCAAGTAGTCTCCTAATTACAGATGTGGTCGACAATACACTGATAAGAAGGACTCTACAAGACACAGCTTCGACACATCCTACGACACTTTAATACCTTAGGCTTTGATACCAAGTTTGTCACGCCCCGACCTCAAGGAGCGCGATCGGCGCTCAACCGAGATACCCCGAAAAGCAAGCCTTTACAATACCTTCTACCCAACTCACCTATGAATAAAGAGAGGAATACATTTCATTAATAAGTCAATAAGAAGTCATGTGAACAACACCGATTCATTTTCAACAAGTCTTCAAAACAGTACATTGTACTATCATAGTTAAAGTGGATCAGATCATGCCATTACAACATTTTTAGTTAACTTTCCCAAAATCATATACAACCCACACTATGTCTACGGTGCCTCTAACGGGAACAAAAGAGTGTTATAACAGTGCCGACAACAAGACCCCGGCTATACCCCAAAATGCTATGTACAAAGGATAGAAGATACAGGATCCCGAAATGAAGTGGGGCTCACCAAATTAGCAGAGAGGAGGGTGTGCTGCTATCATTGATCAATACACCTGCTATGGAACCACCTGCATCCATTAAAGATGCAGTGCCCTCGGCAAAAAGAGACATTAGTACTATCATGGGCGGCTTTCAAGCTATGCCCCATGACCCCTTCGACGCGCCCCGTGGCGTCCTGGCAAGCCTCCCAACGCCCAGCGCCACGGTCGGCCCCGTAGTCTCGGCAACTCCAAGTGAAAAGCGCGCAAGCACCTCTGTCTCTCCATTGATAACCAGCGCCAGCGCCCAGCCACAGGCAGATGGACATAGAGCCGCGCGCGGACCCTGATGCTAATGACAAAGTTGCTGCAAACGGACTTGTTTCTAAATATAGAAGACTAAGTCCTTTTCATTGTAAATATAGAGTAGGTTTACTTTATTTTCTTTAGTATGCATCTACAGCTTTCTTAGGTAAAGTCATGTAACTTTGGTTTATTTTTTTTAAGCATTATTAGGAAGGATCAATCATTCAGAACTTTCTAGCAAGCAAATAATTCTCTGTACTGGTGTCTCTCCCCCTCGACACCGCATAGCTTTTTTGTAATAGCTTTCATTTATATAATCAAGCTTTCTTTCTCAATTCTCTCTTCTATTCTCAGTTGCTCATGATATTGGTTTTCCCGTACAGCACTGAAAATCTAGTCTAGCATACGGAGGGGACCTCAGTTGGTGGACAGCAATCGTATTGACACCGATTGCTTAGCCTTACATTGCCCTTCTAAAGAACCTCAGGAAGGCGCCGCGTAATAGTTGGTATCAGAGCCTAGGCTTGACATTAGACGAGCGATAACATTGCAATTACCACCATTTCTGACCATGGTGAATCATGGGGATTGCATCGCGACCCTTGACAGGCCAACTCAACGTTGTCAATGCTGCTTTACAAGGCCTGCTTCGAGGAAGCGGGAACCAAACCAGCGGTGCTGTGAACTTCGCCCCCACGATACAGAAACTAAAAATTCCCGAGCCAAAGCCATACAGTGGTGCTCGGAATGCCTAAGAAGTGGAACACTTCATCTTCGACATCGAACAATACTTCGATGCCGTGGGGGGCCTAAAAGAAGCTAAGAAGATGGCAACTGCTGCCATGTATCTTTAGGGTGATGCTAAACTCCGATGGCGGGTGAAATACGAAGCCATCAGGGCCGGTGAAGATACTCTCGACACATGGGCGGAACTAAAGGCCGCCATACGCCTGCAATTCTTCCCCGAAAATGTTGAGTACAATGCAAGGAGGAAGTTGTGGGAGCTCCGCCTGACCAAATCACCGCAGGACTACGTGTGAGAATTCTCTGCACTCATGCTGAGCATACGCGACATGGGGGACAAAGATAAACTCTACACTTTCCTGGAAGGGTTGAAACCCTATTCCCGTATGGAACTCCAAAGACAAAAGGTAGACACGTTACCTAAGGCAATCCAAGCAGTGGAATGCCTTGGGGATTATCAAGTGGAAGCTCGGAAGGATAGGCCTCAACAGCCTGTCAAAGGAGGATACAAAGGGGGCCATCCAACTGGTGGCCCAAGCAGAAGTGGAGGAGATTGGAGTGCAACCAAATCTAAGCCTCCCTCCTCAGGCAGTACTAGCACTGCATCTAACAACAACGATCGGGGGAGGAAACCCCCTTCCGGATGCCATCATTGTGGCGGACCATATTGGAATAATGAGTTCTCACATGCACAAATGAATCCCATCAAGCTGTTGATGATGGGACGGATGACGAATCTGATGATGCGGACCAGACCGAACTGGTAGGCTCCTTCAATGCAATTGTTGGCTCCTTTTTTGAAGCCTTAGCGGGGACCAGTACTGGTATCCGTAAGGAGAAGGGCCCTTTCCCAATCAACATGAAAGGGAAAAAGAATACGGATGAGAGGACCCCTCCTAAACAAAAGAGGACCTTAATGTTCGTCGAGATGAAGGTAAATGGCAAACCCATCCGGGCGATAATAGACACGGGTGCGACCCATACTATTTAGCCTCGACTCAGGTGGAGCGCCTTGGCCTAGTCTTAGGAAAGGGTAGAGGTCGTGTCAAGGCTATCAACTCGCCCCCTCAACCAGTTGGTGGAATACCCAGAGAAGTAACAGTTAAACTTGGACCCTATGAAGGAAAATTCAACCTGCGGGTGGTGGTCATAGATGACTTCGAGTTGAAAGTGGGTTGGAATTCCTAAGGCAAACCAACACCATGCCCGTCCCATATGTAGATATGCTACTGATGATGCGAACAAATGGGGCCAAGCCCTGCACCATCCCGTCCATGCCTATGAAGATGGCCGCTGAAAACATCTCGGCCTTGCAGTTGAAGAAGGGGGTCAAAAGACATGAACCTACGTTCTTGGATACCCTCTACATTGAAGACATAGAACGCTCCTCAAGTCCTCTTCCTGCACCCATGAAGGAGCTGTTACTGGAATTTGAAGACATCATGCCATAAGACATGCCAAAGCGACTCCCGCCGAAGCGCACTGTGGACCTCGAGATTGAGTTGGTGCCGGGTGCGAAGCCACCTGCCCAGGCACCGTACAGAATGTCACAATCCGAACTCACTGAGCTTCGGAGACAATTGACGAAAATTCTAGACACAGGGATCATCGTACCCTCCAAGTCCCCATACGGGTCCCCTGTGCTATTTCAAAAGAAACACGATGGGAGTTTACGACTATGTGTGGATTACCGGGCTCTAAACAAAATCAATGTGAAGAACAAGTATCCTATTTCGCTCATGGCAGACTTGTTTGATAGATTGGTTGGTGCGACGTCGTTCACCAAAATAGACCCGAAGACAGGTTATTGGCATGTTCAGATCGCATAGGGCGACGAACACAAGACGACGTGCGTGACAAGATATGGTTCATACGACTTCCTGGTGATGCCATTCGGCTTAACTAATGCACCAGCCACATTTTGCACCCTAATGAACCAAGTCTTTCAGGAATACATTGATGAATTCGTGGTGGTCTACTTGGATGACATTGTCGTATATAGCCAGACACTGGAGGAACATTTGGAGCACTTGCAGAAGGTCCTAACACGATTGCGGGAGCACAAATTATATGCGAAGCTGTCCAAATGATCCTTTGCTCAAAAACAGATCGACTTCCTCAGGCATGTCATTGAGGAAGGGCGGATCAAGATGGACCAACAAAAGATTCAGGCTATCAAGATTGGCCGCCGCCTACCTTGAGGGCATTCCTTGGCCTATGAAACTTCTATTGTCGTTTTGTGAAGAATTACTCTCTCATCGCAGTACCACTGACAGAACTTCTCAAGAAGGTCACGCCTTGGGATTGGGGACCCAGGCGAGCGGAGGCCTTCAACGGATTTAAAGCGGCAATGTCTAGTAGCCCCGTCTTGGCCCTCCCTGATTTGGCCAAGCCATTCGAGGTACAAACGAATGCCTCTAATTATGCACTTGGTGGAGTCTTGCAACAAAAAAGGCATCCTGTAGCATACGAGAGTCGGAAGTTGAAGGATGCAGAGCGATGCTATGCCGCCCAAGAGAAGGAATTATTGTCTGTCGTCCATTGCCTACGCCTTTGGAGGCATTATCTGCTAGGAACCCCATTCGTGGTCAAGACAGACAATACAGCTGTTAGCCATTTCATGACACAACCAAAGTTGAATGGTCGACAAGCCAGGTGGCAGGAACTTCTACCGGAATTTCACTTCAACTAGGAGTACCGTAGTGTGAAGACGAATCAAGTTGCTGATGCATTCAGTCGGAGAGCTCTAGCATCAGTGTGCATACTTGCCACCCTAAGGGGGAGCAAAGTAGCCACCACCATAAAAGACCAGACACAGGGTCTACTCATCAAGGATCCTACTGCACAGTATTTGGTTAATTTGGTAGAACAAGCAAAGACTCGCCAATTCTACACAGAAGATGGTTTTCTGAAAGTGAAAGGAAACTGACTTTATAATCCCAAAGGAGGAGATCTGCGAATGACCCTTCTGGCTGAATGCCACGACACTTTGTGGGCCGGTCATCCTGGTGAAGAACGCACCATGGCGTTACTTCGCCGTGCATATTATTGGCCTCAAATGGCTGATGACGTCGCTCAAAATGTGAAGACTTGTCTAGTATGCCAGAAGGACAAGTCGGACCATCTGACACAAGTAGGACTCTTGGAACCACTGGCTGTCCCAAAGAGACCTTCAGAAAGCGTTTCCCTGGGTTTCATCACTGGATTACCCAAGGTCGGGGATCTCACAACGATCTTGGTTGTGGTAGATCGATTTTCCAAGTATGCTACCTTTATAGCAGCCCCACAGTATATTTCAGCAGAAGATACAGCTCGACTCTTCTTCTCTTATGTCGTCAAATATTGAGGCCTACCCAAAGACATCCATAGTGATCGCGACTCGCGCTTCACTAGCAACTTTTGGACTCAACTCTTTAAGTGCCTTGGGTCAAAATTAAGCCACAGTTCAAGTTTTCGTCTGCAATCTGATGGTTAGACGGAGCGGTTCAATGGCATGCTGGAGGAATATCTCTGCCACTTTGTAACTGGATCGCAGAAGAACTGGGTGAAGCTTTTGGATGCTGCTCAACTGTGTTTCAATTCACAAAAGAGCTCTAGTACCAACAAGAGCGCTTTTGAAATTGTTGCCAGACAGCAACCGCTACTCCCACACACTGTGAATGCACCAAACATGTCAAGATCTCCTCGAGCCACTAGCTTCTCAAGAGAATGGAAGTGAAATTTGGAGATAGTGCGGAGCTATCTTGTCAAAGCCCAAAAGCGGATGAAGAGGCATGCTGATCAAAATCGTTGCTTTTTTGAGTATCAGGTAGGAGACAAAGTGATGGTCAAAATCCCAAAGTGGTACTTGTTTGTGGGAGTCCATGACCCTCACCTATTGCAAATTATATTGGACCTTTGTCCATTGAAAGGCGCATTGGGAAAGTTTCATACCGGGTGGATACCCCAGCTTGGTGGAAAATTCATCCCGTCTTTCATGTCAGTCTCCTCAAACATTTTCGGGAAGATACAGAGGATCCCTCGCGGAGCTAACTCACAATACCCAGTATTCGAGGCCCCAATTCAACCGGGAAAAGGTGTGTTGAAGCTATTCTTGATGATAGAATGATTCATGCCTCAAGGAAAGATCACCAAGAAGTCTAGGTGAAATGGCAGGGACGTGATGCAGAGGAGAATACTTGGGAGAGGGGGACAAACCTCAAAGCCTACAAGAGCCTAATTGATGACTACCTTACAAGTAAGGCGCCGAGGACGTCGCCACTCAGGTGGGGGAGAATGTCATGGGCGGCTTTCCAGCCATGCCCCATTACCCCTTGGACGCGCCTCGTGGCGTTCTGGCAAGCCTCCCAACACCCAGCGCCATGGTCGGCCCCGTGGTCTCGGCAGCTCTAAGTGACAAGCGCGCAGGCGCCTCTGTAATAGCTTTCATTTATACAATCAAGCTTTCTTTCTCAATTCTCTCTTCTGTTCTCAGTTCCTCACGACATTGGTTTTCCCGCATGGAACTGACAATTTAGTGTAGCATACTGAGGGGACCTCAGTTGGTGGACCGCTATCGTACTGACATCGATTGCTTAGCCTTACGATTCCCTTCTAAGAACCTCAGGAAGGCCCCCCGTAATAGTACATATGGAATAGTACTAGTATGTAAAACTAAACACCCTCTCAATAGAAGGAGCAACAGGAAACGGAGAATAAAACATGATATTAATAAGAGACTGAAACTGTATCAAAGTGCCACATTAGGGGAAACGTAAATTTCAAGTAGGTTTCGGTAACTTAAGTTGGGAGATCTTTAGCACCAACATACCACTGTCTTTTAGCATGAAGTCCGATCTCAGCCTGACCGGCTAAGCCGTCTCACCCCGAGACATACACTCACAACACCACCATGTGCGCGGCATGGCGTCCGATCGGCTAAGCCATCTCACCACAATACCGTGTGGGTCGACATTGTATCACATCTAGCTAGTAATAATCTCATCCCATTTAAGGGGAAAACATCTCAACACACCAATCTCATCTCATATAAGGGGAAATAGTCTCATCATATTAACACGGGAATTAACCCCTCAATCACTCCTACACCGGCACGTGTAGTTTCGGGGTTAGGTTGTTCCGACGTACCCTTCCTCGGTGGCTAAACGATACTCTCAAATTATTTATTATTAAAATTATTAAATACTCAATTCATATTCTCTTACAAGTCATTCATTTTATTGGCATCATTGGCCATAACGCAATACCATTCTTGGCACATTGGCCATACTTCATAATTCAAGCTCACTATTCCATTTTCAATTATCAACATGGATAATCAACAATAAGGCCTTTAAAATTAAGACTTTAATCACATACTTGAGCAAATTAGGGTCTTAGGCACATATGACTTCTTACACAATTGACATGATAGCTTTCATAAAACTTCACGCTTTTAAACCATAACAAAGTAACACACAGTCCATACTTAATCCACATTCTCAAACATTAACTTACATAACAAGAATCTTTGGAATGCATATAGAACGCGTAATCATTTCGACACAAGGCTTATTTGACAAAATATTAAATTTGTAAAGCGCATCACCAGACTTACAAGGATATTGCGGGGTTCAATTCGAAGAGAAGAGTTTAGCCAACATACCTTGTCTCGAGCCTTTTAAATTATTGCAATGTTCCAAAACTTTTAGCTTCTTCGATCTATTTGGAAATATAGCAAAACTAAACACAAATTAGGAGAGAGTTTATGGTTCCAGCTCGTTTGAGCATTTTATCAAACGTTAGGTGGGTATTATGATTTCAAGGTCCTCCCATGGTGGATTCTTTCACCCCACTACTTAAAGTCTATCCAATTTAGCTCAAAATTATTCCTCCAACCCTTGATAGTACATGCATGTAAAAATAAACAACTTTCACACTCAAGAATTGCCTTACTACTTACCTGTTTTTAGTTAAATTTCTAAATTGAGGGTTGGGATGTAGAATCTTACCTCTAGGATGAAAACCTAGTGTTTTTTCCTTGTTAATCTTCCAAGGTTTGAGTAAGAATTGAGGAACAATTGGTTGAGGAACTCTCTCCCTCTCTAGAGCACTTTCTTACTCTCAAAATGTCAGGTTCTTACTTAAGAAATGGTCCATAGAGTCTATATAACGAAATGGGGTCGGGTTATAAAAACCAAAAAAGTGAAGCTCCAAAACAGAAACTGCAGTCACATATGCGACCGCATAATGCTTCTGCGGTCCGCAAAATGGGCCGCGAAATGGCCCTCCAGAACTAGGCACCGCTGCCTGGTTATGAGGCCATTCTGCGGTCGAATATCAGAGCTTAAGATAGCTCGAATTCGTTCCATAATATCTATATAGATCGAAAACACTCCTACAAGGCATAAAACACACAATTAGTGCAAAACATTACCAACTAAAGCTCAAAACGAATAAAGTGTAGTAAATCAGAGTGCAATAAGCGACAAAAATATGTAATTATAGCCTACCATCAATGCCCCACACTTAAACCATTGTTCGTCCTCGAGCTACCAAACCACACTTTATATAAACACGACATTTTTAAGCAACTCTCATAACATATCACACCAAGAATATTTAAAACAGACTAAGTACAATTCCGTAACATCCTAGCCTCAAAATTTGACTCAAAAGCACCACACATTATTTATAACCCACTCACTTACTGTAACACATAGGTCAACGACATTACCTTTCCTTCATGAATCAAGTGCCCTCACACAACAATAGAGAGTAGTTCTACATACAATAGAATTTAAGAACAATTAGGAACTCAAGGTAGAAAGAATTTGCTCACTCTTAGAAAAAAAAAATATTCATATGCCACAAAATACGTACCATAGGCTTGCCCGTGGTGTACTACTCAACTAATCGAGCCCATTCATTCAAGGATCAAGTAGAACTTTATGTTGGTTGTAATGTAGTCTGCAAGAGGGTTAGGATACATATAGATATAAGAGTGACTACACCTCCATAAGCACTTTAATACATACATTTCATTGTTCAAAACCCATACTTATGCAAAACCATAACTCCACATTCACATCAATATACATTAGCTCCCTACTTCCTTAAGCACAATTACATCAAGAGTCACCACTATCAAAGAATATCTTTCACAATCATACAATTATTGTTTTTCTTTCTTTTTCAATTCAAGTGGCTCTTACTTTTTTAAAACAGTGCACCTTTCTCCTTATTTAATTAGTTCCACTAAAAAGTCAAACCAACCACCCTACATTTCAACTTTTACAAAGTTCATAACAAATTCAAGTGCTCATGAGAGGTACAAGGTTCAAATAGATGGTCCATTCAGACAAATGGATAAGACTTGTAATGTGGTTGCCAAATAAATAAAATTACAGGCTCAAAGGGGTTAACTAAGATGCATTACGATTAGGTGGGCAAAAGCTTATAATCGGTTCAACAAGAAATTCCTATAGCACTTCCAAGACGGAATAAAACTACTATTTCGCTTTGCAAACACACAGGACAAGTTCTAGATATCAAATGCAATGCACAGAATATACCACACCTTAGATGCACATGGACATAAGTCACTCCAGATTGGACTATCAAGACACTCTAGTCAAAGCAGTTAAGCAAAGTTAAAATCATCCAATTTAAGGTACTTATACAAGAGTCAAAAACTGAGCCTAAGCGTCACTACGAAAGCACTTACTATTCTCAAGGTATAATAGAGTTAAGAGATTGTATGAGGTCGAACTCGGGCCCGCCCATATATAGTCAAATTGGGCTCAACTCTATACGGTTAGTATCCATCATGATTACGGCTCGATAAATATGGGTTGAGACCAAATGACGTTGAATCAGAGTACGAAGCCAGGATAACCGAATTGAGTCTATCGAGCTCGATTCTAGGAAACGTTCTAGGGTAGGTCATCAAATTTGAATGACGAAAGGACCGGAAAATTTGTGATGGGTGAGTACCATGGTGGGAATCTCGGCATCAATTAATAAGACCGTTAAACCAGAAAATCAAGGGATATTTTACTTTGTGAATACATTCTTACCTTGTATAAAAGATTATCCCCCAATTATATAAAGAGGCAATGTAATTGTCCAAAGGGCATCTTATGAAAATCATCAATACAAAGAAAAGAAAACAGCTTTTATTATTTTTACACATTACTTTATTCTTCTGGTTCCATTTATATTGAAAGAATCAGTCAAGGCCAGGATTATCCAAGGCTTGTGGTTTGCATCTCTTCTCCATTTATCTATTGACTTTAATTTCCGTTATATCATTCGTTATTTGTATCAAACTGAATCACATATCTTTAAAACCACATATAAATTCAATTGTTATCCGAAATATAGGGTAAACAGTTTGGCGCCACCGTGGGGCTAAGGATAATAGTGAGTGTTTAATACAATTTTTTGTCACGCAAATTGTTTTACACTTGCTCTTCGAAGTATCTTTGACTTCAGGTTGTAATACAGCTATGTCGCATTCTCAATCTATAGCTTTGTACCTCGATAATGAATTCGATCGTCAAGGAGAAAACAACAACACAACACCCGGTGATGAAGTTCCGATCGATGCTATTTCACAAGTGGCAGTTGATGCAGATCAAACTACTGGCCCATCAAATAGCGTTTGTAGGGAACCTCAACGACACAGAATCCCCAAAACGACGAAAGGGACGGGATCAGCCTCAGAATGATCTTTGAAATGTTGCAAGCCCAGCAGGCAGCCATTGCTCAGTTACAAAATCGAAGCCAAATATCGAACAAAGCTGAGCTTGGCCCTTCTCGGGTAATTGTTCCTAGAAATGAACCAGTTATGGGAGAGCCGAATGAAGGTGAATCGGGGGCAAACTCCGGGATTATGAGGATGCTCGAGGAATTAACCAGACGAGTTGAATCCGGAGAGAAAAAAATCGAGGCAAATGACAAAAAGGTGGAAACGTACAACTCCAGGGTGGATCAAATCCCAGGAGCACCCCCGATATTAAAGGTCTTGGATTCCAAAAAATTTGTACACAAACTTTTCCTATCGAGCGCCACTCCAAAACCAATACCCAAAAAATTCCGCATGCCGGAAATCCCCATGTACAATGGAACGACCGATCCGAACGAGCATGTGACCCCATACACATGCGCTATAAATGGGAACGACTTGGAAGACGACAAGATTGAATCCGTTCTTTTGAAAAAATTTGGGGAAACCTTGTCGAAGGGAGCCATGACATGGTATCATAACTTATCCCCTAATTCCATTGACTCCTTCGCTATGCTTGCAGATTCTTTTGTAAAAGCACACGCAAGCGCCATCAAGGTTGAAACGCGAAAGTCGGACTTATTCAAAGTTAGACAAAAGGATAACGAGATGCTCAGAGAATTCGTATCTCGTTTTCATATGGAACGGATGGACCTGCCACCGGTCACTGATGATTGGGTTGTTCAGGCCTTCAACCAGGGGCTCAACGTTCAAAGCTCGACGGCTTTACAGCAACTCAAGCAAAACTTGATAAACTATCCTGCCGTCACATAGGCCGATGTACATAACCGATACCAATCGAAAATCAGAGACGAAGATGATCAGCTTGGAGCCCCTTTGGGATCCATTTATCCCATCAGAACTCATGATAGAGTTCGAAGGGAGATTTATCGTGAACCAATCGGCCATACCATGGGGATAGAAAAATCACTACAGCAAGGCAAAACTCCCCAAGACACGAAAGGACAAATGATCGAGGTCAGAATAACTGAGGGCCCATAATTAAAGGCAACTTCAAGAGAACCACCGGTCATCAAGAGGCACCACGGTTATCGGAGTACAATTTCATGTTGATGTGGCCACTCTCGTATCAGCTATCGGTCGCGTCAAAGACACTAAGTGGCCTCGACTATTACAATCGGATCCAGCCCAACGGGATCCTAATCTGATATGAAAATATCACGGTACTCACAGTCATAGAACAGAAGATTGCCGACAATTGATAGAGGAGGTAGCAAGGTTGCTCGAAAACGGATATCTTCCAGAATTCTTGAGCGGCTGAGCGAAGAATCATTTCGGAAATAGAAATAAACAGGCAAGCCAGGAAGAGCCACAACACACAATCAACATGATTATCGGTATTATCGGCGGAGTAGATACCCCTCAAGGTCCGATAGGGAAACGCACCAAGATATCCATCACCAAGGAAAAGCGCACTCGAGATTACGCGACGGAGGGGATCTTACATTTTAGCGAGGAAGATGCGGAAGGGATTATGCAACTCCACAATGACGCACGAGTAATATCTGTGCTTATACACAGAATTAGAGTAAAACGCGTATTGATCGACCCAGGCAGTTCGGCCAATATAATCCGATCATGGGTCGTAGAATAACTCGGCCTGACGGATCGAATTGTTCCTACAGTCCGAGTACTCAGTAGGTTCAATATGGCATGTGAAACCACCAAGGGCGAAATAATGTTACTGATAAACACTGCCGCAACCATTCGAGAAACGAAGTTTTGCATAATCGGAGGGGACATGAGGTACAATGCTATATTCGGGAGACCATAGATCCACGACAAGAGAGTCGTGCCTTCGACGCTGCACCAAGTGTTGAAATTCCCATCACCCCATGAAATTATAATGGTTTACGGGGAACAACCGGCTGCGAAAGAGATGTTCGCGATGGAAGAAATAACACCAGCACCAACAGTTCCTTCGCAAAGGGTCGAGAACAAGATAAAATAGCAATCACAAACATCATCTTCGACAAATGTATATAAACAAACATATGTCGAGGATGACGATTACGGAATCCCCAGATCTTTCATCAGCCCCGATGAGTCCGATGTCACCAAATCGACGGTTGAGGAACTCGAGCAAGTCACATTCCGAGAAGACTTGCCCGAACGAAAGGTATATCTGGATTCGGGCCTAAGCTCCGAGCTCAGGATAAAATTTATCCAATTCCTTATAATTAACGAAGATTGCTTCGCTTGGTCCCACCTTGATATAATAGGTATACCGCCGGAGATAATTACTCACAAGCTGAACCTATATCAGAAGTTTCGACCAGTCAAGCAAAAAAGGAGGCCTCAGTTCGAGATCAAACACGCATTTATCAAGGATGAGGTAACTAAACTTCTAAAGATAGGGTCCATTCGGGAGGTTAAATACCCAGAATGGTTAGCAAACGTAGTAGTAGTCCCTAAAAAAGGGAATAAACTAAGAATGTGTGTACATTATAAGGATTTAAATAAGGCATGCCCAAAAGACTCTTTCCCTTTACCCAACATCGATCGCATGATCGATGCTACCGTAGGTGGTGAGACCTTCAGTTTTCTCGATGCTTACTCTGGCTATAACCAAATACGAATGGACCTGGTTGATCAAGAAAAAACATCCTTCATCACTAAATATGGCACATACTGTTACAACGTGATGCCATTTGGGTTAAAAAATTGCAGGAGCCACTCACCAACGCCTAGTAAACCGAATGTTCGAAAAACAACTAGGAAAAATAATGGAAGCTTATATTGCGACATGTTAGTTAAGTCCTTGGGAGCAGAGGACCATTTGAACCATTTGCAGAAAACATTCGACGTAACCGAAAAAATGCGTGTTTGGTGTGGGCTCGGGCAAGTTCCTCTGTTTCATGGTCTCGAATCGTGGAATCGAGATCAACCCTAAAAAGATCAAGGCTATCGAGGATATCACAGTCGTAGACAGTGTGAAGGCTGTACAAAAGTTGACAGGCCAGATAGCCGCTTTGGGACGATTTATTTCAAGATCATTCGATAAAAGCCATCGATTTTTCAATCTGTTTAAAAAGAAGAACAACTTCTCATGAACACCAGAATGCCAACATGCTTTAGAAGAGCTCAAAAGGTATCTGTCTAGCCCGCCCTTGCTACATACACTGAAGATAGGTGAACAGTTGTACCTTTACCTTGCGGTCTCGGAGGTAGCAGTAAGTAGAGTTCTAGTTCGAGAAGAGCAAGGTACGCAATTTTCAATTTATTATGTTAGCAGGACCTTAGGCGAGACCGACACTAGGTACCCTCACTTGGAAAACTGGCACTCGCTTTGTTGAGCGCCTCCAGAAAACTGAAGCCTTATTTCCAGTGTCATCCAATATGCGTTGTAATGACTTACCCGTTAAGAAACATCATGCATAAACCTGAACTCTCCGGCCGATTGGCCAAATGGGCTATCAAAATAAGCGGGTACGATATAAAATATCGACCCCGAACCACCATCAAATCTCAGGTATTGGCAGATTTCGTTGCCGATTTTACACCATCCCTAATACCTGAGGTCGAAAGAGAGCTACTGGCCGGATCGAGGACTCCTTCGAGAGTATGGACCCTGTTCACAGATGGTGCCTCGAACGTGAAGGGATCGGGGCTTGGCATCGTGCTAAAGCCCCCAACCGGTAACACAATTCGACAATCTATCAAGACTGTAAAGTTAACTAACAATGAGACAGAGTATGAGGCCATGATTGCAGGTGTAGAACTAGCCAGAAGCCTGGGAGCGCAAATAATCGAAGCTAAATGCGACTCCCTTCTTTTGGTGAATCAAGTCAACAGAACATTCGAGGTCAGAAAAGGATGGATGCAAAGATATTTAGACAAACTACAAGTTACGCTACATAGGTTCAAAGAATGGACCTTACAACACATACCTTAAGAGCAAAACAGCGAAGCCGATGCGCTCGCCAGTTTGGGATCGTCAGTTGAAGATGATGAGATCGAATCCGAAAAGATCGTACAGCTTATGAGGTCGGTAGTGGAAGAAGGCCATGCGGAAATCAATACGACGAGTCTAACCTGGGATTGGAGGAACAAATACATAGAATATCTCAGCTGCGGAAAACTCCCCTCAGATCCAAAAGAATCAAGAGCCTTGCGTACAAAGGCGGCTCGATTCTGCTTGTCCGATGATGGAACTTTATTTAGAAGAATGTTTGACGCCCCCCTCGCGATATGTCCGGGACCGGGTGACACTGAATACATTTTAAGAGAAATCCATGAAGGCACTTGTGGGAATCACTCTGGTGCCGAACCCCTAATCCGAAAAATAATCAGAGCCGGTTATTATTGGGTCGACATGGAAAAGGACGCGAAGGAGTTCGTTCGAAAATGTAACAAATGTCAAAGGCATGCCCCGATGATCCATCGACCCGGAGAGACGTTACACTCGCTCTTATCACCATGGCCGTTCATGAAGTGGGGAATGGACATCGTTGGCCCTCTTCCCTACACACGAGGTAAGGCTCAATTCATTCTTTTTATGACTGATTATTTCTCTAAATGGGTGGAAGCGCAAGCATATGAGAAGGTTAGGGAAAAAGAAGTAATCGAATTCCTTTGGGATCACATCATATGTCGATTTGGAATGCCATCAGAGATTGTGTGTGACAAAGGGAAACAGTTCGTTGGCAGCAAAGTGACAAAATTCCTCGAAGATAACAAGATCAAAAGAATCCTATCAACTCCTTACCACCCCAGTGGGAATGGACAAGCCGAATCTACTAACAAAACAATACTTTGAAATCTCAAAAAGAGGTTAACCGATGCAAAGGGGAAATGGAAGAAAATATTGCCCGAAGTCCTGTGGGCATATCGCACGACCGAGAAATCGAGCACTGGAGCCACTCCTTTTTCCCTAGTTTACGGTGCCGAAGCTTTGATACCGGTCGAAGTCGGTGAACCAAGCGTCAGATTCCGCTATGCAACCGAAGAATCGAACCACGACGCTATGAATACGAATTTGGAACTATTGGATGAAAGAAGGGAAGCTTCCCTCGTTAGATTGGCCGCTCAAAAACAAAAGACCGAAAGATACTACAACATGAGAACCCATCTTCGACACTTCAATATCGGAGATTTAGTACTTAGGAAGGTCACACCCAACACACAAAACCCGAATGAAGGGAAATTGGGACCAAACTAGGAAGGACCTTACTTTGTCATAAAAATCACCAGAAAAGGATCCTACAAGCTTGGAACAATGGATGGCAAACAATTGCCAAACAACTGGAACATAAGTCACTTGAAACGGTACTACTGCTAAGGTTTGATCCTTCATTCCTTATTATTATTTGTTTTTATTCTACATCGGCAAACTAACATTCGTAGGTATCGAATAAAGTTGTCTTGAAGCGCGCGTTGCACTCTTTTTCCCTTGAACCGATTTTGTCCCAAACTGGGTTTATGGCAAGGTTTTTAACGAGGCAACTAGTAAATCGTGATAACTTAGATTTGAAGGCCGATAAAAATTCGGTGACAACAATATTTGATGTTAATCATCAATCGACCTCAAATATTGAGGGTTGCTTGACTACTTTGGCTTGGGATAACATCTCTATAATCAAAGATCATTAGGATTCAATGTAAGGGTCAAATGGCCAAAGGAACCGTGCCCAGATAGATTGATCGAACCCCAGCTTAAATTGTACAAGCACATGAACGAGAATAAAGATCTCTTATATACAAATATCTTATCTCCGATCAGACAAGCCTAAGGGGAACTTTAATTTTTGTTCAAATAAACACCGTCCCACTCGGGGCCTCACCGAAAAGCAAACTTACTCGAGGGGAAGTAAGACCTACTAGCAAACCCCGATCCTTAATAGGCTACGACCATTCCGAGTTAATAAAACTCGAGGGGAAGTAAGACCTACTACGGCAAAATCCGATCCTTAATAGGCTACGGCCATTCCGAGTTAATAAAACTCGAGGGGAAGTAAGACCTACTAAGGCAAATCCTCGATCCTCAAAAGGCTAAGGCCATTCCGAGTAAACAAAACTCGAAGGGAAGCAATGCCTACTAAGGCTAACCTCAGACCTTAAAAAGCTGAGGTCATTCCGAGTTAATGAAATTCGAAGGGGAATAAGGCCTACTAAGGCAAACCCCATAACCTTAAAAGGCGAAGGACATTCGAGTTAAATGAACTCGAGGGGGAACCTACTAAGGAAAATCCGAAATTTTCAGTGGCTAAGGTCAAATCGAGCCAATAGAATTCGAGAGGACAGAAAATTTACTGAACCAAACCCTCAGTTCTAAGGCTAAGAGTTATACCAAGCCAATAATATGATTGAAAGCTAAGGAAAGGAGGAAAGAAAAAAGTTTGTTTTTTTTTTTTTATATATGTAACGAAGTACATTTACAAAAGTGGGAATTTCATTACATAACAAAAGAAAGAAAAAGAAAGGGACGCCTCATTCTTCAGAGCTCTCAGAATCATTCTCCTCCGGGAAAGCTAACTTTCTGGCTTCGATCTCGGCTTTTTGGCATCTTCGATCTCTACTGATAGATCAAAGCCTCGAGCATGGATCTCCTCGAGGATGAGCCGGCGAGATTTCCACTTCCTATGATCAACCATGTTTCTTGATTGATCTTGAGTGGCCTCGGCATCGGCCTTGTACTGGGCCACTAGCTCATCGGCCTCGACTTTGATCACAGTAGCCTCCGATTTAGCCATTCGCAGCTCGTTGGTTATCGCATCTCGATCAAAGGTAATCACGCTGACTTGAGACTGGAGTTCATCGGTGCTCCTAATCAGAGCCTCGATCCTCCTATTTGCTTCCCCCAGTTGAGCCTCTGCTGAAACTAACTGAGCATGAAAGGCCTCTTTTTCTGAAGCTAGCCGATCCTTTTTGT
This sequence comes from Nicotiana obtusifolia, assembly GCA_002018475.1. Lineage (NCBI taxonomy): Eukaryota > Viridiplantae > Streptophyta > Magnoliopsida > Solanales > Solanaceae > Nicotiana > Nicotiana obtusifolia. The sequence continues at coordinate 879 of MCJB01050616.1, read as the reverse complement.
TCCTCCATTCATCGGCTTCAGCTCTAGCCGTGCTTACCTCAGATCGGAGTTGGTTGATTTGATCGAGCTGTTGCCCCACTTGCTCGACCAAGCCAGAATTGCCTTTCCGGACGAGATCTAATTCGGCCCGAAGGTTCATCATCTCTCCTTCGAGCCGCTCACAGCGTCCCGATTCTTCCCGGTGGAGAAGGAAAGCCTCATGATGAAGTAATGAGGCCTGCAAACACAAAAGGAAATGTTATAGTTAGCTAAAGTTTTAAAGTGCAAAATGATAAACACCAGATAAGGCTTATCAGGAAATTACCCTATTCAATGCCTGCTGAGCTTCGTTGAACAAGCAGGATGCATCCACTTCATTTATCTTGGCCTGATCTTTTTCGGTCACCAAACACCGAAGATAGCTGGCCACACCTACAGGAGTGGAAAGGACCTTAGCATCTTCAGGAATGGTAAAGGATATGGTCCGTTTCTGATCAGGGTATGAACTCAGAGCAGGAAATCTGTCGACCAACTTCGGACCGAAAGAAACCCCGGTCGTGCCGGTGGATGGACTTTTCCTTGGTACTTCTAGATTGCTGATCCCAAAGGTATCTTCCGTGGACGCCGAATCCACGCCATCGAAGAAACCACGGAAAGGGCCTTCCGGTACATGGCCCCCGCCCGGGGAACGTTCTTTTGCTGCTTGGGCCTCGTTGAGTGTCGATTCCGAGAAGGAAGGAGAATCTATCAACTCTATCGGGCGTAAGAATCCCTGCGTAACCCTCCTTGCCTCGGGAAAAGCCCCAGTTCTGGCCCCTACATCGGAGCCCCCGACTCGATGAAGGTCTATTTCATCAGCTTTCGGCTCGGGGACTCCTCGTCCTTCAGTTTGGGATGGCC
>MCJB01050615.1:0-33082 GCA_002018475.1 Nicotiana obtusifolia | reverse complement strand
ATATATATATATATATATATATATATATATATATATATATATATATATATATTTGTCGCAGAAGAATTTTTTGAACTCGATTTTAACTGTGAATTTTGATACCAAATCACCTCCGATCTTCCTCAAATTTTGTATATTAACTCATTTATATGTTTTCTATGAATTTCAACCATACCCAATGAAAAAGGTCCTTTTGTGCTTTGATTTTTGGAATCTTTTATGTAAATACGTATATATATATAGACATATATATATATATATACATATATATACACATATATATATATACATATATATATATATATTAGTTTATATTTTATCACCTTATTTGATACCTCATCCATATAATTTCCTTTCCGTCTTGCATGAAATGTTGCTAATCACGCTTAAAAATATGGAAGAAGATCTTTGCGTATGGTTCTTGGAGGGAAAAAACTTTATTTATTTGGGTTTTAAATTTTTATATGTATTTGATTAATTTTGGTAAGTCTATGATTAATGGATAGAGGGTAGTAAATTAGAACTTATTTGGGACATTTCTGTAAGATTCCCAAGGAAAAATAGGTAAGGCCTTAGGGCCCAACAGAAAATAAAGGAAAATCATAATTAGTAGAGATAAGGAAAACCAGGAAAAAAGGTAAGACACAAAGATAGTACTCCTATAGGTACCGATCTCTCGTTGATGAGGCCAATGATAGCTTATTAGAAGGGATGCATACCATTGGCGCTTACATCCACTTTGTGAATTTCAGGTGCCATCACATTCGATATATATGTTTTTCATTAACATACTACATACATAGTAATAAATTTAGCCAAGCGAGCGAGTGGTCTTAAATATAGTATAACATTTTAACTTGACACAAAGTTTAAGAAAGAAAAAAAAATATTTGAAACTTGTGGTCTTAAATATATTATAATATTTGTGTGGCTATGAAACTTATTGAGTTTTATACTATCACGATATTTTTCAAGTATGTCCTAACTCTTCTCCCCCTTCCCCCATTTTGTATAATATTTGTATATCCGTTTTGTATCTATTAAGTATATACAAAAATTAGATCACCGATTATATGAGTACATATATAACTACCTATGGAAACAACAAGAAATATGTAACGACCCGGCCGGTCGTTTTGAGTGTTTGTCCTCGTTCCCTCATTTACTGCTTATTATGTGCTCAATTATTGTTATATGACTTTTCGGGGTAGTTAGTTTGGTTCCGAGGATATTTCAAAATGAATTGGGACACTAAGTACAAAGGTTAGAAGCCAAAGTTGAAAGAGTTGACCGGATATTGACTTATATGTAAACGACTCAGGAATGGAGTTTTGGCCGTTCCAATGGCTTTGTATGGTGATTTTGGACTTAGGAGTGTGTTCATATATTGATTTGGAGGTCCGTAGGTGATTTTGGCATGCAATGGCGAAACATGGAAAATTAGAAGTTTGGAGAGTTGAGAAGCTTGACCAAGAGTTGACTTTGTGGCTGTCCGGCTCAGATTTTTGTCTTGAAGTTGGAATAGGCTGTTGTGTCATTTATGACTTGTGTTCGAAATTTGAGGTCAATCGGAGCTGATTTGATAGGTTTTGGCATTGAATATAGAAGTTAGAAGTTCATAAGTTCATTTGGCTTGAATTGATGCGCGATTTGTGGCTTTAGTGTTGTTTGATATGATTTTATGCTTCGAGCGAGTTTGTATGATGTTTTAGGACTTGTTGGTATGTTAGGTTGAGATCCTGGGTTCCTCGGGTGTGATTCAGATCATGTTCGGCGCATTTCACAACTTGGAAGGACTGATGATTTTGCTGGTGCTGGTTTCCTTGTACGCGATCGCGAGAGGAGCATCGTGATCGGGTAGTGTTGTTGTGGCAGCTGGGATTTTTGTTATGTGCATTCACGAGCGAGTGTCTTCGATCGCGTATGTTGGAGAGTCAGTGAATCGCAAACGCGTGGATTAAGTCGCGTTCGCGAAGAGGAAAGGTAGGAGTTGGGGTCACACGCTTTGTTCTTCACAATCGCATGAAGAGGTTTGTGATCGCGTAGGTCTGGATTTTGTGAATCGCGTTTGCGAGGTGTTATTCGCGTTCAGGTAGAGTAATATTTTGGCAGCTTGGATTTTGTGCTACGCGATTGCGAAGAAGAGTCACCTGGGCAGAGTATAAGTTTTACAAAACAATTGTTTGAGTTATATTTCACAATTTGATTTTGGGAGCTCGGATTGAGGCGATTCTTGGAGGGGTTTTCAAGAGAGTGATCGGGGTAAGTGATTCTAACTCGGATTTGGTTACAGTACATAAATATATCATTGTTTTCATCGTTTAATTAGTGTTTTGGGTTGAAAATTTGGGGAAACATTGTGGAAACTTCATAGGCATTAATTTGAGGATTTGAAGGTCGAGTTGTGATTGGATTTGAGTAATTCTTTTATGGTTAGACTCGTGGTTGAATGAGTTTTTAGCTTTTGTTAATTTTGTCGTATTCCGAGATTGGGCCCGGGGTTGACCTTTTGAGTTGACCTTTTGACTTTTGTTAAAGAACTTAGCTTTTTCATATGGAATTGATTCCTATAGCTTGCATTGATTGTATCGAGTTATTTGTTGCTAGATACGAAGAGTTCGGAGGCTGATTCGTGAGGCAAGGGCTTATTGGAGTAAAGCTTTGCACGGTTGGTGTAAGTAACACTTCTAAACTTGGTTATGAGGGTATAAATCCATGAATTTCGTGTTATGTCGTTGGTATTGAGGTGATGCACATGCTAAGTGACGGGAGTGTGGGGGTGCACCATAGTAATTGGGATCCGGTCAATTCCGTGGTACTGTGTAGTCATCAAACCTTGTTGTTATTCATGTGATCTCTATGTGTTAGAGTAATTGTGCTGCAAATTCATGTTAGAAATCATGTTAGGGTATATGCTTATCCGGTTGAGCCCCACTGGGGTCATTTCTGCTGTTGAATTATTAGCTTAGATGGCAATTTTGTATTTAATCACATCCATCATTTGCATATCATATCATAATCTCTGTTATTATTTATTGTTGTGTTACATATATTATTTTTTGGGCTAATTGGCATGAGATTAGTGAGCCGAGAGACTGGAGAAATTGATCATTGAGTTAGGGACTAAGAGCCGTGTTGTGAGTGAGATTTGTGGATCAGGCTGCACGTCGCAATAGGCCTTATGGCTTATGCATGGATCGGGTTGCATACTGCAGCAGGCCAGATTAGCTTATTATTGGCTCTTGGGTATGATCCACCCCTCCAGAATCTGATATACCAGTAGTGAGCGCAGGTACCGTACAGTGCTGAGTGACTGTGTGTGATGAGCGATAATTAAGATAGACAGATTGAGTACGTGAGGTTTTCATGGTATTGCATCACATATGACATGCACATTGATATGTAGGTATAGAGATGTAATATTCCTCATATCAGTCATATTTGGCATATCTTATCTGTATTGAGCTTAACTGCTAAACCTGAAAGCATGTCTACTTTTCCCGTACTGTGTACCAACGAATTATGAATTTCTCTGAGATATTATTATCATATTTCCTGTCATTTTGTACTATTAAATTTTGTATTTGGACTGTATTGGTTGAGCTCGTCACTGCTCTCAGCCCATGGTTACTCTTGTTACTTATTGAGTACATTGGGTCGGTTGTATTCATACTACACACTGCACTTCGTGTGCAGATCCAGGTACATCTGCGCAAGGAGGTTGCTAGTGTTGGAGCTTATTCAGTTCGTAGACTATCGAAGTAGCTTCCTTGGCGTCCGCAGACCTTGACTCTCCTGCTTTATCTTTTAGTTTTACTTATACTGTTCTACCTTCCTAGACAGTGTTTTAGTACTCAGACCACGTTATAGTATAGATGCTCATGTACTTAGTGACACCCAGACTTTAGGGGATATTGTATTGAGTCGCGGTATTTTTTTATCAGTATTTATGATATTTTACTCTTGAACTTGTATTACTATGTTTCCAAATTTAACGTTGTGTGGTTTATTCTGGTTTTCGGCTTGCTTAGTATTGTGATAGGCGCCATCACGATATGTGAGATTTGGGTCGTGACAAGTTGGTATTAGAGCCTAGGTTGCATAGGTATCACGAATCATGAGCAGACTTAGTAGAGTCTTGCGGATCGGTACAGAGACGTCCGTACTTATCTTCGAGAGGCTGCCGAACCATTAGGAAAACTTCACATTCTTGTACTCTTGTCGTGTGAATTTGTTGATTCCGGAAACTAAGTTATTCTATTCTTTCACAGTTGGTGAGGATACGTGCTACCGGATCAGGCAAATGGCCACCAGTACCACAGGCTAAGGTCACGAGAGACCAAGGCCGTGGTAGTGGCCAAGGTGCAGCTCGAACAACAGCGAGAGCAACACTTTTAGATCCACCAGTTGCTCTAGCTCTGGAGCAGATTCCAAATATGGTTGAGCCGATGGCACCAGCTCAGGCACCAGCTGTGCCCATTGTGATTCCAGGCCTTCAGGAGGCTTTAGTCTAGATATTGACTATTTGAAGTAGTCTTGCTCATGCGGTTTCAGCTCAGGCCACACCAGCCAATTCTCAGGCCAAGGGAGGTACTTAGACTCCCGCTGTCCATACTCCAGAGCAGGTAGTGCGGAGACTTCAGACACTGGGGGTACTACTAACCCAGCCGGTTACAGTTGCTCAGGCCCAGGTGGGTCCCGTTGTGAGTGATGAGGAGCTGAAGAGACTAGAGAGGTTTGGGAGTTCAAGCCTCCATCATTCAGTAGGGCTGAGTTAGAAGATGCCCATGACTTCTTGGATAGGTGCTACAGGATTCTTCGCATGGGGGGTATTCTGGAAACTAGTGCGGTCTCATTTACTACTTTTCACCTGACGGGGGAGACCTTTAGATGGTAGGAGACCTGTGAATAGAGAAGGCCATGCAGTGCTGCACAACTTTCATGGCACGAGTTCTCCGTTCTCTTCTTGGAGAAGTTTGCGCCACCGACCAGTAGGGAGGAGTTGCGTAGGCACTTTGAGCAGCTACGCTAGGAGGTCATGTCTATGACCCAGTACGAGATAAGGCTTTCAGAGTTGGCTCGTCGCGTCGTCTGGTTAGCTCCTACAGAGAGGGAAAGGATTAGGAGGTTAATTGATGGCCTCAACTATGGACTACGCTTTGTTATGACTCGAGAGAATGTATTAGTGCTATGTTTGATAAGGTTGTTGATATTGTTAGGCGGCTAAGTTGGTCCGCAATCAGGTGTGTGAGGAGAGAGAGGGCAAGAGGCCTCGTGGTTGGGGGGTTTTCAGCAGTGTTTCTTCTGGGGTTTAGTCCCGCCATAGCAGGGGTTGTCTTTATAGGCTCACTCATATCGCTCGTCCGGTTCATCATGGTGCATCAGCTAGCCATGGTTCATACAATGCTCGTCCGGGTCAGTCATCTCTTAGTGCCCTCCGAGCTCAGAGTTCATCTCGTGTTCCATCAATTCAGGGTTTATCTATGCCAGGTTCTTCCAGCAGTTATTCTAGTTCTCGGGGTTCGATTCATTCCCCACCACCATTGATAGATCGGGGTTGCAATGAGTGTGGGGAGCTTGGACATGTGAGGAGGTATTGTCCTCGTCTCTCGGGAGGTCCTATTCTGCAGAGGGGTCAGACTATGACTTCTGCACCAGTTACTTCACTACTTGTGTAGCGTGCTCAGGGTGGGGCTCAGGTAGCTAGAGGTCGCCCTTGAGGGGGAGGCCGATCAGGTGGCGGTCAGGCTCGATTCTATGCTATTCCTGCCAGGCCAGAGGCCGTTGCTTTAGACACAGTGATCACAGGTATTGTCTCCGTATGCCACATGGATGCTTCTATGTTATTTGAACCTGGTTCCACTTATTTGTATGTATCAACATATTTTGCTCATTATTGTATCGAATTATTCGTGGCTAGATTCGAGGCACTCAAAGGCCGTTTTGCGAGGCAAGGGATTGTTGGAGTAGAGTTTTTCACAAATTGAGGTAAGTAACACTTCTAAAGTTGGTTATGAAAGTATGAAATCCTGAATTTCGTGTTATGTGATTTATGTTAAGGTGACGCGCATGCTAGGTGACGGGCGTGTGGGCGTGCACCATAGAAATTGTGATTTAGTCGATTCCCTAGAACTACATAGCTATTTTATCTGAGCATTTTTGTTGTACTCTATGTGTTAGAAGCACTTGAGCTCTTATTCATGCTAAAAATCATGTTTAGGCTATATGCTAGAACTATTGGGACCCACAGTGTTTGTTCTTGCTGTTGAGATCTGTTTAATTGCAGTTGCATACTCAGTCAGATTCACCATTACGTGTCATATCTCAGTCTATGTTATCCTATAATGACACATCTCGTATCATTGATTAGAGATACTTAGCATGAGTGTTGGGAGCCCGAGAGACTGGAGAGTTTGGTGACTGAGTTGAGGCTTGAGTTCCGTATTGTGAGTGATATCTATATGTATGGGAATCGGGTTGCAAGCCGCAACGAGCCTTATGGCTATATATTGCATGGATCGGGTTACACGCCGCAACGAGCCTTATGGCTATATATTGCGTGGATCGGGTTGCATGCCGCAACGGGCATTTTGGCTATATGTGGATCAAGCTGCACGCCATAGCAGGCATCGTACAGTGTTGAGTGAATGAGTGTGGTGAGCGAGAATTGGGACGGGCAGATTGAGTGCTCTGAGATTGTGAGTATGTGGGGATTTCACTGTGTTGCATCACATACGGTATTCACCTTGGTGTAGATATAGAGATGTCATACTATTGTTATTAGTCACACTTGGCATATTTTACCTGTGCTAAACATAACTGTTGAACCTAGAAGTATGTCTACTTTTCTGTTTTGTAAACTCCGTAGTTTTGTATTGTGTGAGCTAGTCAGTTCTTTTATACCACAGGTTAGACTTGTTACTTATTGAGTTTGTTGTACTCACGCTATAGCGATTGCTGATTCCTGATAGTTATTAGGTCGGAGATCATTGAGGTAGCTGCCTTGGCATCCGTAGTCCTTGACTCTCCTCCTTTATCTTGCAGTCTTGTTTATACTATTCTACTTTTCTAGACAGTGTCCTATTGGTTAGACCGTGTTGTTATGTAGATGCTCATGTACTCCGCGACACACGGATCTTTTGGGAGAATTTTGTACTGAGTGTCGATGTTTATATCTAGTTTTTACGAGATTCTTATTTATTTAAACCTATTTTCGTATTATGGGCTTTAAAAATGTTGGTATGTGTTAGATGTCAGCTTGTCTAGTACCATGATAGGCGTTATCACGACAAGCCGAGTTTTGGGTCGTGATAGGTTGGTATCAGAGCCTAGGATACATAGGTGTCACGAGTCATGAGCAGGCTTGGTAGAATTTTACGTATAGGTAGACGTTTATACTTATCTTCGAGAGCCTGCCGAACCCTTAGGAAAACTTCACATTCTTGTATTCTTGTCGTGCGAATTTGTTGATTTCGGGAACTAAACTTATATTATTCTATCCTCTCACAGATGGTGAGGACACATGCTACCGGACAGGACGGACAACCTGCAATACCACCAGCTAGGGCCACGAGAGGTCGAGGTCGCGATAGGGGCCGCGGTAGGGGCAGAGGTGCAACTCGTACAACAGCTAGAGCAGTACCTCCATATCCACCAGTTGCCCTAGCTGAGGAGTAAGTTCCAGATGTGGTTATGCCGGTGAGACCAGCTCAGGCACCAGCTGTGGCTATTGTGATTCCAGGCCATCAAGAGGCTCTAGCCTAGATATTGACTATTTGCACTAGCCTTGCTCAGATGATCTTAGTTTCGGCCGCAACAGCCATTTCTCAGGCCGGGGGAGGTACTCAGACTCCCTCTGCCCGTACTCTCGAGCAGGTGATTTAGGGACTTCAGACACCGGGGGTATTACTAGCCTAGCTGGGTGCAATTGCTCCGGCCCAGGTGGGTCCTCTTACGAATGACGATGAGCAGAGGAGACTAGAGAGATTTGGGAGGCTCTAGCCTCCATCATTCAGTGGTGTTGTGTCTGAGGATGCGCATGACTTCTTGGATAGGTGCTAAGTCTCGGTCACTACTTTTCAGTTTACTGGGACTGTCTTTAGATGGTGGGGGGCCTATGAGAGGTGCAGGCCAGTCGGTGCAACACCACTTACGTGGCATAAGTTCTCTGTTCTCTTCTTGGAGATGTTCGTGCCACGGTCTTGTAGGGAGGAGCTGCACAGACAGTTTGAGCACCTACGTCAGGATTCCATGTCTGTGACCTATTATAAGATGAGGTTTTCTGAGGTTGCTCGTCACACAGTTTGGTTGGTTTCCACTAAGAAGAGAGGATTAAGAGGTTCATTGATGGCCTCACCTATAAGTTGCGGTTGCTTATGAATCGGGAGAGGGTATTCGATGCTACATTCGATGAGGTGGTTGATATTGCTCCACAGAGAGTGATAGTCTATAGTCAGGAGTGTGAGGAGAGGGAGGCCAAGAGACCTCGTGGTTCGGGTGGTTTCAGACGTGTTCCTTCTGGGGGCAGTTCTACCATAGCAGGGATCGTTCTTATAGGCCCGCTCGGATGACTCATCCAGTTCATCGTGGTGCATCATCTAGCCATGGTTCATATGGTGCCCGTCCGGGTCAATTGTCTCTCAGTGCTCTTCTAGCTCAGAGATCATCCCATGCTCCTTCAGTTCAGGGTTCATCTATACTGAGTTCTTCTAGTGGATATTCTTGTTCTCGGGGCCCGATCAAGCCCCCACCACCATTGTCGGATCGGGATTGCTACGTGTGTGGGGAGCTTGATGATATTAGGAGGTAGTGTCCCTGCCTTTTGGCAGGTCTAGTTCAGTAGAGAGGCCAGATTGTGACTTCAGCACCGAGTACTTCACCACCCGCACAGCTAGCTCAGGGTGGGGCTCAGACAGCTAGGGGTCGCCCTTGAGGGGAAGGTCGATCAGGTGGCGGTCAGGCCCAATTCTATGCTATTACTGCCAGGCCAGATGCCGTTTCTTCAGACACAGTGATCACAAGTATTGTCTTAGTATGCCACTGGGATGCTTCTGTATTATTAGACCCTGGTTCCACTTATTCGTATGTGTCATTGTATTTTGCTCATTAGTTTGATATGCCCCATGAGTCCTTAGTTTCATCTGTTCATGTATCTATACCGGGTGGCGATAATATTGTTATGGACCGTGTATATCGGTCATGTGTAGTGACTATTAGGGGATTTGAGACTAGATTTGATCTCTTATTGCTTAGTATAGTTGATTTCGACATGATCTTGGGTATGAATTGGTTGTCTCTATGTCATGCTATTCTGGATAGTTCCCCTAAGACTGTGACGTTGGCAATGCCGGGATTGCCAAGGACCGAGTGGAGAGGTTCTCTAGATGGTTGGGAAGGGGTGTTTTTCACATTTGGCTTTCTTGAGGGATGTTGGTGCTGATACTCCTACTATTGATTTTGTTCCAGTATTGCGAGACTTTCCGGATGTATTTCCAGCAGACCTGCTGGGCATGCCACCCGACAGGGATATTGATTTTGGTATTGACTTGGTGCCGGGCGCTCAGCCCATTTCTATTCATCCGTATCGTATGGAACCAGCTGAGTTGAAGGAATTGATAGAGCAGCTTCTGGAGCTTCTTGACAAGGGGTTTATTATGCCTAGTGTGTCACCTTAGGGTACACCGGTTCTGTTTGTGAGGAAGAAGGATAGTAATATGCAGATATGCGTCGACTATAGGCAGTTGAACAAAGTTACAATCAAGAACAAGTATCCTTCGCCGTGCATTGATGATTTATTTGACCATCTTCAGGGAGCGATGGTGTTCTCTAAGATCACCAATTGAAGATTCGGGACTCAGATATTCTGAAGACGACATTCAGGACCCGCTACGGTCACTTTGAGTTCCTTGTGATGTCTTTTGGGCTGACCAATGCCCTACCAACATTCATGCATCTGATGAACAATGTATTTCAGCCATATCTTGATTCATTTGTCATAGTATTCATTGATGACATCCTGCTGTACTCACATAGCCAGGAGGAGCATGCTTAGCATTTAGGGATTGTACTACAGAGGTTGAGGGAGGAGAAGCTTTATGCCAAGTTCTCCAAGTGTGAGTTTTGGCTTAATTTGATGGTATTCTTAGTGCACGTGGTGTCCAATGAGGGGATTAAAGTGTATCCAAAGAAGATAGAGGCATTCCAGAATTGGCCCAAACCGTCATAAGCTACTGAGATTCAGAGTTTTCTCAGCTTGGTCAGATATTGTCGTCGCTTCATGGAGTGTTTCTCGTCCATTGCAGTGCCTTTGACTAAGTTGACCCAGAAGGGTGCGCCATTCAGGTGGTCGGATGAGTGTGAGGAGAGATTTCAGAAGCTCAAGACTACTTTGACCACACCTCCAATTTTAGTTTTGCCTTCAGCATCGGGTTCTTATACAGTGTATTGTGATGCTTCTTGAATTGGTATTGGGTATGTCTTGATGCAGGAGGGTAGAGTGATTGCTTATGCTTCGCGGCAGTTGAAGCCCCATGAGAAGAACTACCCTCTTCATGATTTGGAGTTGGCATCCATCGTTCATGCATTATAGATTTGGAGGAATTATCTCTATGTTGTGTCTTGTGAGATATTTACGGATCCTCGGAGTCTCCAGCACTTGTTCAAACAAAAGGATCTAAATTGAGGCAGCAGAGATGGTTGGAGCTGCTAAAAGACTATGATATTACTATTTGTATCATCCGGGAAGGCCAATGCTGTGACCGATGCCTTGAGTAGAAAAGTGGTGAGTATGGGCAGCCTTGCATTTATTCTGGTAGGAGAGAGACCGTTTTCATCAGATGTTTAGGCCTTGGATTACCAGTTCGTGAGATTAGATGTTTCGGAGCCCAGTCAGGTTCTAGCTTGTGTGGTTTCTCGGTCTTTATTATATGATCGCATCAGAGAGCGTCAGTATGATGATCCCTATTCTCTTGTACTTAAGGACACGGTTCAACACGGTGATGCCAAGGAGGTTATTATTGGGGATGATAGGGTGTGCGGATGTAGGGTCGGATTTGTGTGCCTAATGTGGATGGGCTACGTGAGTTGATTCTTGACGAGGCCCACAGTTCGCGGTATTCCATTCATCCGGATGCCACAAAGATGTATCAGGACATGAGGTAGCATTATTGGTGGATGAGGATGAAGAGCGACATAGTGGGGTTTGTAGCTTGGTGCCTAAATTGTCAGCAGGTGAAGTACGAGCATCAGAGACCGGACGGATTGCTTCAGAGGCTTGAGATTCCGGAGTGAAAATGGGAGCGTAATACCTTGGATTTTTTAGTTAGGCTCCCACAGAATTCGAGGAAGTTTGATGCTATTTGGATGATTGTGGATCGGCTTACCAAGTCCACGCATTTCATTCCAGTTGGGACTACCTATTCTTTGGAGTGGTTGGCTGAAATCTACATCTACGAGATTGTTCGCATTCATGGTGTGCCGGTGTCCATCATTTCAGATCAGGGCACACAATTTACATCGCAGTTTGGAGAGCAGTGCAGTGAGAGTTAAGCACACTGGTTGAGTTGAGTACAACATTCCACCCTCAGATGGATGGACAGTCCGAGCGCACTATTAAGATATTGAAGGATATGCTATGTGCTTGTGTCATAGATTTCGGGGGTTCTTGGGATCAGTTTCTGCTGCTTGCAGAGTTTGCCTACAGCAACAGCTACCAATCGAGCATTCTTATGGCTCCATATGAAGCGTTGTATGGGAAACGGTGTCGGTCTCCGGTGGGTTAGTTTGAGCTCGGTGAGGCCAGGCTATTGGGTACTGACTTGGTTCAGGATGCTTTGGACAAGGTTAAATTGATTCAGGATTGACTAAGCACGATAAAGTTTAGAAGAGTTACACTGATCGAAAGGTTCATGATGTTGCTTACATGGTGAGAGAGAAGGTATTACTCAGAGTTTCATCCATGAAGGGTGTTATGAGGTTTGAGAAGAAGGGCAAGTTGAGCCCTCAATATATTGGCCCATATAAGGTGCTTGACAGGACTGGGGAGGTGGCTTACAGGCTTGGAATTCGCCTAGTCTGTCGAATGTTTATCCAGTGTTTCATGTTTCAATGCTACGGAAGTATGTCGGTGATCCGTCTCATGTTTTGGACTTCAGCATGGTTCAGTTGGATGGTGATTTGACATATGATGTGGAGCCAGTGGCCATTTTGGACCAGCTGGTTCGAAAGTTGAAGTCAAAGAACATAGCTTCAGTGAAGGTGCAGTGGGAGGTGAGCCAGTCGAGGAGGCTAATTTGGAGACTGAGCGGGAGATGCGGAGCAGATTCCCACGCCTATTTGAGACTCCAGGTGTGATTCTAGACCCGTTCGAGGACGAACGTTTGTTTAAGAGGGGGAGGATGTAATGACCCGGCAGGTCATTTTGAGTGTTGTAGCCCCGTTCCCCATTTACTACTTATTCTGTGCTCAAATGTTGCTATGTGACTTGTCAGGGTAGTATTTTTTGTTCTGTGGATATTTCGGAATGAATTGGAACACTTAGTCCCAAGGTTGAAAGTCTAAGTTGAAAGAGTTGACCGAATGTTGATTTATGCGTAAACGAATCCGGAATGGAGTTTTGACGGTTCTGATGGCTCTGTATGGTGATTTTGGACTTAGAAGTGTATCCGGATATTGATTTGGAGGTACGTCGGTGATTTTGGCTTGAAATGGCAAAAGTTGAAAAAGTAGAAGTTTGGAGAGTTGAGAAGTTTGACCGAGAGTTGAATTTGTTGTTACCGGGCTTGGATTTTGGTTCTGAAAGTTGGAATAGGTCCGTTGGGTCATTTATTACTTGTTGCTAAATTTGAGGTCAATCAGAGTTGATTTGATAGGTTTCAGCTCGAATGTAGAAGTTAGAAGTTCATATGTTCACTAGGCTTAAATCGATGTGCGATTCGTGGTTTTAGTGTTGTTTGATGTGATTTGACGCTTCAAGCGAGTTCGTATGATGTTTTAGGACTTGTTGGTATGTTTGGTTGAGGTCCCGGAGGCCACGGTGTGATTCAGATCATGTTCGGCGTATTTCAGAACTTGGAAGGACTGTTGATTTTGCTGGTGCTGGTTTCATTATACGCGATTGGAAGAGGAGGATTGCGATCGCGTAGTCTTGCTGGGATTTTTGTTCTGTGCATTCGCGAGCGAGTGTCTGCTATCGTGTATGTTGGTGAGTCAGTGAATCACGAACGTGTGGGTTAAGTCGCGTTCGCGAAGAGGAAAGGCAGAAGTTGCGGTCACGCGCTTTGTTCTTCGCAATCGCGTGAAGAGGTTCGGGACCGCGAAACTCTGGGATTTTGTGAGTCGCTTTCGCGTGGTTTTATCCGTGTTCGCGTAGAGTAATATTTTGGCAGCTTGGATTTTTTGTTTCGCGATCGTGAAGCATAACCTGCGATCGTGAAGAAGAGTCACCTGGGTAGAATATAAGTTTCAAAAAATGTGGGTTAGACTTATATTTCACAATTTGATTATGGGAGCTCGGCTTGAGGCGATTCTTGGAGGGATTTTCAAGGGAGTGATTGGTGTTAAGTGATTCTAACTCAGATTTTGTTATATTTCCTGAATATATCATTGTTTTAATCATTTAATTAGTGTTTTGGATTAAAAAATTTGGGTCAAATTGTAGAAACTTCCTAGGCTTTAAATTGTGGATTTGAAGGTCGAGTTGTGATCAGATTTGAGTAATTTTTGTACGATTGGACTTGTGGTTGAATGGGTGTTTGGATTTTGTTAATTTTGTCGAATTCTGAGATGTGGGCTCGGGGTTGACCTTTTGAGTTTTGTTAAAGAACTTAGCTTTTTCATATGGAATTGATTCCTATAGCTTGAGTTGATTGTGGCTAGATTCGAGGCGTTCGGAGCACGATTCGCGAGGCAAGGGCTTATTGGAGTAGAGATTTGCACAGTTGAGGTAAGTAACACTTCTAAACTTGGTTCTGAGGGTATAAATCCCTGAATTTCATGTTATATGGTTGGTATTGAGGTAAAGCACATGCTAGGTAACAGGCTTGTGGGTGTGCACTGTAGTAATTGGGATCCGGTCGATTCCAAGTAATACTGTGTAGTCATCAAACCTTGGTGCTATTCATGTGATCTCTATGTGTTAGAGTAATTGAGCTGCAAATTCATGTTAAAAATCATGTTAGGCTATATGCTTATCCGATTGAGACCCACTGGGGTCATTTATGTTGTTAAATTATTTGCTCAGATGGCAATTTTGTACTCACTCACACCCATCATTTGAATATCATATCTCAGTCTCTGTCACTATTTATTGTTGTGTTGTATATCTTTGCTTGGGCTAATTGGCGTGAGTTTTGTGATCCAAAAGACTGGAGAGATTGATGACTTAGTTGGAGCCTGAGAGTCGTGTTGTGAGTGAGATTTGTGGATCAGGATGCACGCTGCAGCAGGTTTTATAGCTTATATATGGCTCGAGCTACACACCGCAGCAGGCTTTTTGGGCTTTATTATCATGGGATCGGCCTGCGCGCCACAGTAGGCCAGGTTGGCTTATTATTAGCGCTTGGGCAGGATCCGCCCCTCCGGAGTCTGATATACCAGTAGCGAACACAAGTGTTGTACAGTGCTGAGTGATTGAGTGTGATGAGCGAGAATTAAGACAGACAGATTGAGTACTCTGAGAGTGGAGTACGTCAGGTTTTCATGGTGTTGCATCACATGTGACATGCACATTGACATGTAGGTATAGAGATGTAATATTCCTCATATCAGTCATACTTGGGATATCTTGTTTGTATTGAGCTTAACTGTTAAACTTGAAAGCACGTATACATTTCCTGTACTGTGTACCAACAGATTATGAATTTCTCCGAGATATTATTGTCATATTTCTTATCGTTTCTATACTGTTAAATTCTGTATTTGGACTGTATTGGTTGAGCTCATCATTTCTTTCTACCCAAGGTTAGTTTTGTTAATTATTGAGTAAATTGGGTAAGTTGTACTCATACTACATACTGCACTTCGTGTGCAAATCCAGGTACATCCGGGCACGGAGGTTGCTAGGGTTGGAGCTTATTCAGTTGGGAGACTATTGAGATATCTGTCTTAGCTTCCGCAGACCTTGACTCTCCTCCTTTATCCTTTAGTTTTATTTATATTGTTCTAAGTTCCTAGACAGTGTTTCAGCAGTCAGACCATGTTATGTTATAGATGCTCATGTACTTAGTGACACTTAGATTTTGGGGGATATTGTATTGAGTCACGGTAATTTTTTTATCAGTATTTATGAGATTTTACTCTTGAACTTGTATTACTATGTTTCCAAATTTAAAGTTGCACGATTTATTCTTATTGTCGGCTTACCTAATATTGTGATAGGCGCCATCCGACATGTGAGATTTGGATCGTGACAAAATAATGTTAATATTTAAAGTTGGAATGAAAATAATCTCATGATTTTTCTCCTCCATTTATTAATATTAGACATAGTTCAAAAGAGAAACAAAGATAACATACAAAATACTTAATTCAAATGCACTCAAAAGTATTTTATAAATATAGCATCAGCTAACACTATTTACTCTTGAATTGCATAATACTTCATTAAGATAGTATTTTAGGCATTGCATCGCCACTCATACCGATAAGGTATATGAGGTGGTATAATAACTGGAACATATTTGCTTAATTTCCAGATCCAATCATCGAAACAGTCACAATACTAGCACAATTTCTGTCACAAGTTATGAAATCGGTACGTGGAAGTAATTTAAGTTTCATCATCATCTCTTCTTGAGGCAAATCTCGTAAAGCCATCACTTGCAGGTCTAAAACAAACGCAAACAAATATTGTGACGTTCATAATGAAGGACGGAGGAAAATAAAGACTAACAAACTTCTAAACTAACAGTAAGCTTTTAAAGGAGTGCATATAACATTGCTTTCTACAAATCCAATATTAAAATTTAAAAATGGAGCGAAAAGTAAAGTCTTATTTAAGAAAGGGCATAAATTCACTTAGTACATGACCTTTTGGGCTCAATCTGCCATAGCCCGTGGGCCAAATTCATGAAGTCGTCTATGTTAAATTAAAGCAGACAATATGTACTATGGACTTAGGAGGTGAAAAAAATGGCGGTGGATTTTAATTGTGTTTATCCACGAAAGCTACTTAATTAACAAAACAAAAGTTAAAGTAATAAAAAAAGTTGGAAATATAACTAACCTGTCATCGCCATGAAGATAGTGGTGAAGAAGACAACATGTTTTAACAATGACAATTTCCCAACCATGTTGAAACTTCTTAAATTTACCTAATTGCAGAGACTAAAATAGTGTGTCGAGTGTGGTGAATAGTATAACGGCGATTCTATAACTAATTTCTGATAATAAAAGGGCACAGGTAGGCCTTTTCCGGTTTTTTTTAAAGAATTAGGAAAAGTGTGCCTTACGGACAAAAGTTTCAAAGTATATGAGTATTTAGCAACCACTTGTGCTACTAATGGAGGTGAAACAGAAGATATTAATGAGTCATAAAACTTAACATGCATGATGAAGGCTATCAGAGGACAATTATGGATGAATTAGATGTGATATTTTTTTTTCGAAAAAGATATATTTTTTTGTGTATTAATATATAATATGTACTAAATTTGTATTATAGTTATATGATGTTTATATGAAAATTATATTTAAATTATATCCTATTGCAGTTGTATTATATTTTTATTGTATAAAAATTATAAATAAGTTATAAATAAATTGTCTTGGTCGTGCCTGTTGGGTTCTTATTTATTTCTTTTTCTTCCTCTACACAATCCAATGGCAAAGCTTTATAACATAGATAAAGTAAATATAATACAAAGTCATCTTAATTCGGTGGGATTTTGTAATTAATTGAACAACTATAAAGCCAACAATTCTAGTGAAAAAATGACAGAGGCTAAATACATAGATAGCCACTTAAAATTGTCATGAATTTTCGTTTAGATACTTTAAACTAAACCTATTACCTATTGTAAACTCAAATTATTGGCAAAATATTCCTGTTAAACACCTTATGTAGATGTGGCACAATCAGTCAATCTCACATGGAATTGCGTGCGTGAAGCCTTGATAAGTGAAATGTAAACTTTTTACCCTACTTTCATAGACTAGTTTTCCTACAGATTCACTTCAAAGGTACACCCAACAAAATTCAAAGATTAAATATTCACTAAAAACTTAGCATCCAAGGTTCTCCAACCCCTTCGTAGGTCTTCTGTTTCTACTTATAAAAAAAAAAGGTCCTCTGTTTCTTCTGGCGAGGGCAGTGGGGTCGTATTTTATAAAACAGAATATTAGAGTTAATGACAAGGGGGTTGTTTCCTTACTCTGGTAATTGACTTTGTCACTTTCTTGTTAGTTTTACTATTTAAAGTTTATTTTGACTTTTATCCATTGACGGAGAAAACATAGGTGGGCGTTAGAGGTGCGACGGCGTCAGTCCAAGGGTGCCGTAGGGAGTCGCCACCGATAACTGAATGGATAAGTGGTTCGAATACTTATGGGTTCAAGTGATCCATTTAATAACGGAGAATTCGTCACTAGCGTGATGACCCTAAAAATTGCACCACTGTCTCTTGATAGTATTTTAACATGTCAAAAAACATATTCTGAAACTTTTAATTTAGTGCCTATAATGGATTTGTACTGTAGTGTAGAGAAAGGTGTAACATAATTAGGTGAAAGGGTAGTTTGGTCATTTCTTGTATTCAGTTACTTAGAAGACTAACGGCTATATTAGTTAGTCAATAGTTAGTTAACTTTAATTAAGCTCGTTTTATATATCTTGTAAATGATCGATAATAGGTAAGCTAATACAATACTCTTCATTCATTTTACAAGCTTCTCTCATCTCTCTCAGCTTCTTCTTCTCTTTCTTCTTCACCTGGGTAAAATCTTAATTATAAGTTCATGGTATCAAAGCAGCAAATTGTTCTAGCTTGAAGTTCGATCTTACAATTTTGTAGTTCTTACAAAAGTTATCTCAATTTCATCAATAGTTTGAAGATTCTTGGTCATGGCGCTTGAAGAACAAACCGCTCCAGCTATTCCAGCTGTAAATCAATTTTCGAGTTCCAGCCAACATGGTACGCTAAAAATCATGCATCAGGTATTGATTACAATCATCCCTTATTTTTGAGTCAATAAGATGTGAGTGGAATTCAAATTATCTCTTTCCAACTAACAGATATCTATAGTTATTCTCTTTGTATAGAACTATGAGGATGGTCTTGTTAGGAAGAAACAAATAAGGGTTGGTTGATTGAACTTGTTCCACAGAAAAATTCTCAGAAAGTATGTGGAATCATTGGGAGAGAGTAAATGTAATTGTGTTGTCTTGGCTAATGAATTCTGTAACTAGTGATCTTCTTGGTGGTGTAATGTATGTTTCGAGTACTCAAGTGATGTGGAATGATTTGCATGAAAGATTTGATAAAATAGATGGTTCTAGATCTTACAATCTACATAAAGAAATTGCTACTCTAAGTCAAGGAACTACATCTATGTCTATATATTTTTCGAAACTTAAAGATTTGTCGGAAGCGTTTGAAGCATTAGTTCCTGCATGTCACAACCCAGGATTCACTACCTCGGGGCCGTGATGGCGCCTAACGTCTACTTGCACGATAACCAACTTAACATTTTAACAGTTTAAAACAGATTAATAACAATTATTAACGATAAATAAAGCTGTAATACATGAAATAAATTCATAACATAACACTGTCTATTCTAATCCCAGAAATCTAGTGTCACCAGTACATGAGCAGCTAGAAGTCTAAAAGTATGGTTTGAAATTAATACAACTGTTAAAAATGAGACAAACATCAAAGATAGGAATAGATGGGACTTCAGGATCTGCAAAACCCAACAGCTCAACCTCAAGTCTCCGCTGTAGATATGATCCAAGCAGAAGCACCACTAGACACTGCTAGGACCAACAGCAGTATCTGCACAAGAAGTGCAGAAGTGTAGCATGAGTACAACCGACCCAATGTACTCCGTAAATGTAGAGCCTAACCCCGGCGAGATAGTGACTAAACTATGACAAGACACCTACTTAAATCTTGTACGAAGGTATACATAAAGCAACAAAATAACAAGTAGGGCAATTAAAAAATTAACTGGGACGGAACATGCAAAAGGGGAGTATAATAAGAATGGCAAGTACAAAAGGGCATCTCGATGCACTTAGCTCCCGCTGTGCACGGGATCCGAAAAAAGGCCAGACTACTAGGGTCTATAGTACGCAGCCTTACCTGCTTTTTTGCAAGAGGTTGTTTTTCCGGCTTAAATCCGTGATCTCATCGTCACATGGTAAGAATTAATAATCTAACTACGGCATGGAAGCATAGTCCATGAAATAACATAATATAATAAAATAATTTCCACTCGCAGGCTTTACCCAAAAACAACGCATATACTCGTCACTTTACATATATGCCGTCCCCATACATAATTCACGTAGAAAATAGACTAACAAATCATAATTCTCTCAAGTCAAGGTTAACCACAACACTTACCTCACTCCGCAACCAAGTCAACACTCAACCACGGCCTTTCCTCTAGAATTAGCTCCAAAACGGTCAAATCTAGCCGAATATAATTCAAAATAAGCTTTAGAAACTATCCATGAGTGAAAAAGATTCGATCTTTGATGAAACTGAAAAAGGTCAACAAAAGTCAACCCCAGGATCGCTTGGTTAAAATTCGAGATTCGGACCAAGACCCGATTACCTGTTTACCCCCGAGCCCTTTGAGCCCCCGAAATTGGATTCACACTCAGGTCCTGAATCGCAAAAGCGATAGATTGGTTGCAAAAGTGAAGACTCAGGTTTGCATTTGCGATTGATACTTCGCAGGTGCAAAGAGTACCACCCCAACCCACAATCGCATTTGCGAGTCCAACTTCTGCTGGACACCAGCAGCCTTTAATTCATCCAAACTCATCTGAAATGCGTTCGCAACTCACCCGAACCCCTGGGGCTCCAAATCAAACATGCACACAAGTATAATAACATTATATAAACTTGCTCGCTACCTCAAATCATCAAAACAACATCAAATAACAAGAATTGGTCATCAAATACTTATGATTTTCAACTCGAAACTCAATGTTGTATTTTTTTTTTAAATGAGTCGAAACTCGCTCGGGTGACCCGGAACCCCAACAAAAAGTGTGTACATGTCTGAAAAATTATATTAACCTACTTGAATCGTCAAAACACCGATCCGAGGTCATTTACTAAGAATGTTGATTGTGGTCAACTCAAATGACATTTTAATCCAAAAATCACTTTTTCTTCAACTTTTCGAAAAAAGACACGGACCATGCACGCAAATTAAGAAATACCAAATGAAGCTAATGGAGATCTCAAAATATGAAAATAAAGGCTAGTACTCAAAACGACCTATAAGGTCGTCACATGTGACGACCCAGCTAGTCGCCTCGTGGGTTACCACTCCATCTTCCCCATTTCTACTTCATTTATGCTTCGTTATCCGTGTTTTATGTGATCGAGTTGAGTAGTTTGCGTTCGGAGTAGATTTGGTAAGAAATGAGACACTTAGTCTCTTTCGAGAAGGTTTAAGTTGTGAAAGTCAACTGGATGTTGACTTATGAGTTAGAGGGCTCGGATGTGAATTCCGAAAGTTGCTGTAGCTTTGATATGTGATTAGTGGCTTTTGTGTAAAATTTCAGGTCATTCGGACGTGGTTCGGTTGGGTTTAGATCAAAAGAGCGATTTAGAAGATTTTTGGATCCTTAGGCTTGAATCCGACGCGAATTGGTGTTGATAGGTTGTTTAGAACGTTCCAAAGGTTGGAACACGTTCGAATAGTGTTATGGGATAGGTTGGCATGTTTAGTTAAGGTTCCAGAGGCCTCGGGTGAGTTTCGGGTGGTTAAACGGACTAATTCGTCGTTGAAAAAGAAAGTTGCAGAAAAACCAGATGCGGGAATGTGGACCGAATATATCAAATGCGGACCGTATATCTTGCAATGAGATCGCAAACCCAGGCAGGTTCCTGGGCAAAGATCAGGTCAGAAATGCGGTAGGAATGCAGACCGCATATCTAAAATGCAGACCGCATATCGGACATCGAGACCGCAAACTAAAATAGAATTTTTGGACAAAAATCTACGCCAAGAATGCGGTTGAAATGCGGACCGCAAACCTAAAAAGCGGACCGCAAACCATGCTTCATGTTGAAATTTCGGTGAAGGCTAGGGCCACTTTTGCGGTGGCCACGTCAAATATGCGGACCGCATATCTGTTCTGCGACAGATATGCGATTGCATATAGGGCCGGACATGGGTATTTTTGTCTCGATTTTTGGCCCCTTTATAAATAGAAAATCAGTGCCCATTTGCCATGCAAGACCCATTTTCGATACCCACAAAGAGAAACACCTCCAAACACCATAAAATCACAACAAATCAACCTTAAAACTACATCCGAAGGACATTTCTTGGACAAATTCTCAAGAGGAAGAGTGTTGACCATCTTGAACATTGTTGGAGCTGATCCGCTCAAATTATACTTTAATAATAGTGTAAGCGATCGTTGTCAAATATAGTAACCCAACTAGGTTGGGGTCGAATCCCACAGGGAATAGGCGTGAAACGAGTATCTGATTAATGCAATACTTCACTTAGTCTTAATTCGATCAAGTAACAAAATAAAATAAATTGATGTTGAGTACTTAAAGAAAATCAAACTAATAATTGCAGCTTGAAAAGAATAATTGAATAAATGTATGAAGTCGAAATACCAAGGTTGTGCTCCCCCTAATATAATAGAATGTATTGATATTGGTATTAACTTCCGCTCTTGATATGCAATTGGTTCTTAGTAGTGTGATATCCAATATTTTCCAATATTTAGATAGCGTATCCTCTTATGATTCTCCCGAATACATTAGAGTCAAAATTACGAATACCCAATCATTCGCCGACTTAAAATCCTCTTATTTCTAAGTGATTTTGTTAAACAAGGGTTAAAGCCTTGAATCGTAGTTACTTATTTCTACCAAACCCTACATCCCTTTTTCAAGGTTCAATAGCGTAAATTGGCACTCGTTAATGTTTGCAACCACTAACGATTTAATTAAGAACGAGAAATAAGTAAACATCAAGATTCTTTCGAAATTGGAAGCAATATCAATTATTCAATAACATTCCACCCATCTAGGGTTTACAACCTCAGTATTAAAATTTAGCTACACATGTTGAAACCTAAAGAACAACTAATAAGAGTTGAATTCATCTTACAACAATATGGATTTCCAAGTTTTGATCACCCAAAAATCTCTCCCGATTTGAAAATAACAAAAAGCACTATTTTGCACTTTGAAATATGACAAGTCCCCTTGCACATAACCCTAGAGAGGCTATTTATAGAGGCCCAAAAACCGAGGCGAACTGAATTAACTTCTGACCGACTTTGCCGTCTGCGATCGCATTCCTGTCGCATAACAGGAATGCGGTTCGCAGAATTGTTCTCTTGTATCGCAGACTGCACCAATACTTCTCCGTCCCATCGCATTTCAGAATGCGGTCCGCAGATTGATTATGCAATCGCAGAATACGATCGCAATTCCCTTCGATTTTTCACCTTAAACTCTGTCCGCATCTGCGATGAGAATGCGATTAGCATTGATCTTCTGCGATCACATTGTTGACAACTTTCTTCCTTTTACTTCAGCTTGAAGTTCTGCCCGACTTTGCGATCAAAGTTCCAATTCTGCGACTCGCATATCCACTTTGCGGTCGCAGAATTACTTATGTTGTATTGTTGGCCTCTTTTCTTACCTTTGAACGGCTTTTGGCCTTCTTTTCACGCTTTTGGGTTTCTTTCATCCATGTACTGAAACTACACGAAAACTAAGTAAATATCATGATAATTATCAAGTGGATCAAGCAATTTCTAATCAAATAGTATCAATATGTGCCGAAATTTCCCGGCACATCAACACCCCCAACTTAAGCTCTTGCTTGTCCTCGAGCAATTAACACAACACCACTCTAACTACTACTCTACCTATCAAATATAAAAGCAACATTGACCAAGGACAGTGGTTGTTGATAACATCGTAAGTATAACCATCTTTTACTGTACCCCCTTCGAATCATTAAAATGCTTCAAAGAACAAACAATTAATTTGTGAACTTTTGAGCCTCAACAAAGTAATTAAATGCTACTTTCAGCTGAATCAACTTATGCTTTGACTCCAAGCTCAACTAGCTATCAACCTAGCAGTGTATATGCCCTCACCAGAAAGAAAGTCCCATTCGCACATTATTTGCCATGGAATAAATCAAGGGACGAAAAGACTAAACCACTCTCACTCCAAATAGAAGTTCAAGTGTCATCACCTGCCATACCATAGGCTTGCCCTTATTTTAATTCATTACCTATTCATAAGAACACTTTAGTTAAAGATCACATAAGGACTTTATAAGCTTGTAATGTTGGGTTAAGGAAGGGTAGGATATAAATTTAGATAATAGTGGCTACTTCCTCCTTGAACACTCATTACTTTCTTTCTCCTTCCAACCTTTTGTTCCTTTGCCTTCATTGGATTTACAATTCCACATTAACCCCTACTCACATACCCCTTTATTTTATTCTCAAGCTTCTGTATACCACTTACATTGACTATTTCTTTCCTTCTTTTGATTTCACACTTGTGGTATCTCTTTATTTATAAACTTTTTTTTCTCTTTTTTTTTTCCCGAAGCTTCATAGATTTACATGAGCTTTTGAGGTATGGAGTCTCATGATTTTTACCCCTTTTCATTATTGCTCTCCCACCCCCAACTTAATATTTTATCAATACTCTCAATGCTCAAGGAGGACTGGGTTAAAAAGGAGTCATTTTGATGAATGGATTCAGGTTATAATGCAGAGGCCAACAAAAAGGCTATAAGGCTCAAAATGGGGTACTAGTGATAGCTATAATGCACAGGTCGGCTGAAAGAGAGCTAGAAAGGTTTTATCACCACTCAAATAAAGCCTAAGATCACTTCTCTAACTTAGCATACATATGATAGGCAACGAAGAACCAACCCGGCAAGTTCTAGATAGCAGCAATGAACACGAGAATTATCAAGCAATGCTCACACACACCGGCACATCAACTGTTTGGCTAATATAGTTCACAGCTTTGGAGTGCGCACTTAGTGACTAGGGGCTTTCCTTGTGTTTACAATCACAATTCTAAGTAGCCCTACAGTTACTGAGCGAGCCTCAACTTCACTAGATTGATTTGTTTCCAGGGTTCTATGCTTCACTTATGGTTTCATACTTGTTTGTTCACCTACACACCATCCTGGTCAATGTACTTTATATTCAACAGCCTGGTTCTACTATTACACCCTTGAAAAAGAACCCGACAAAAGAAAAAACAAGGGGATTTTATTGCTACTTTATTGCTAACTAATTAATTACTAACTATTTAATTATAACATTTACAATAACATATATACACAACTCCAAAAATCATCACTATCAATATATCGAATGCCCTAAGTTCACAATTAAGTTAAAATATACAGACCAACTGGAAATACAAGGCTACCAAATACAAGGCTACCACCCCCAACTTAAACACATGCATTGTCCCCAATGCAGTAAACAAAAGAGTAAAGGACAAAAGGGGTTCCCGATGCTGCCGATGCTGGTGGAGGAGAATGAGTGCGGTCTGAAGCTGGTGGGGGAGCTGCTGAGCTACTACTACCATCACCGGCCGAAGGAAGTCTCCTTGCGGCCTTGTCTATTAAAGAGCGCTCAATGGCAGCTGCAATGTCTGCCTGCTCCTGTTCCTCCTCTACTGTAGGCAACACAATTTGTTTTCCTTTTTCCTGTGGAGGAGGAACTGCACCTGCATCAAGCTCTTCACTGGCGTCCTCGGAGTTGTCGTCTTCAGATTCAGATTCTGACATCCCTTCCGAGGTCTCATCATCAGTAGAGGCAATGCGAACTGGAGCAGTAGAAGGCTGAGACACTTTTGCGGCTGGCAGAGGTATGTCCGTCATCAGTGTCGAAAAATCAAGGCCCAAATCAGTCTGGCCAGCACTCGGTTTACCTTTGTTGGGGAGGATTGAAGAGATGTCGAACTCCAGATTTTGCATTTTCTGAAGGTCTGTCTTTAGTTTCTTGACATCCTCCTGTAGCTGGGGTATACCGTCAACCCTTGATTCAAGCTTTGATAACCTTTCTCCGAATTCCAGTTGTTGGTGCAATAGTGGAGTCAAATCTTGTTTTATCAGGGTAGGCAATGATTTCAAGAGCTGATCTAATTTGGTGTTGGTGTGTTGCACAATTAGACCCATTCTTGAAAGTGCCGGCATGTTGGAGACTGGTGGGCCTGTTGGAGCTGAAGTTGCTGGTGTTTCTGCCGCAGAAGAGGATGCAGGGTCTTGAGGAGCTAAGAGGTTCTGAGCATCAATTTCTTCTATTGTGGTAGGTGCAGGGGCCGATGCATCACTAATACGCGTGATATCAATGTCCCTCGTAGATTTCCCAAGTCTGTCTTGGTGAGGGAGGAATGGGACATCCACCTCTTGGCAAAGTGTGGTGATTAGACTTGGGAAAGGGAGTGATGTAGCCTGTTGAATCGCCCTGATGCCGATTTCCTGGAAGATGAGGCTTCCCACATCAATCGCAACCCCCTTCATTATGCAGGCAATGAGAAGTGCCTTCTTGAGGGTACGAGATGGGAAGTGATGAAGCTGAGCCAATATTTGGCTTCCCGTGTGAGATCCTCTTTGTAAATTTTTCTCCCAGGATATATCCAGGCTGGGACCCCCTTTGCAATTGTAGATGCTATCCATCCCCTCTCATGTTCCCTGTTGGAGAACCGTGCATCATATTCTTCTGTGCCTGCTTTCCAGTTAGGGAAGATAACTCGTTGATATGGTTGCTGTTGCAGAACACAGCCTTCCCCCTCACCTGGACAATGCCGGTGAATAATCTGTTGCGTCTATGATATGGTGTTCTTGATGCCCCATATGACGCATAAAACTCCCGGACCATTGTCTCATTGTACTCCTTTTGGTCCGTGGGGAAGTACTCCCAGTTCCTACTTTTAATGTTCTCCAGGATGTGGGGATAATATTCTGGGAGTCCATTCAAGCTTAACTTCTTCTCCGGTAGAATTCTCCTCTTTGCAAGCGCCTCCCGAAATAGAGTTCTAGAACCTTCAACTTCAAACCGAAGCTGAAGGTCATCTCCCTTTTTTCTTCGTGCTTCGGCAGCTAAATCTACTTCCGGAAGGCAGTCCTCCTCTTCAGACTGTGAGGTACTCTGTCTAACTGCATCTCTTTTCGCTCTCTTGGCTTGTTCAGATTGTTGAGTTGCTAAAGGCCTTTTTGCTCTTGCGTTCTTCTTAGCCATGTCTACATACACAGTAGATGTTAGTGGCAGTATCAATGTTTGATAAACAACCAAACGGGAAAGATAAGCAATGATCTTTAAAACTGCAGTGTGATCTGCGGTCGCAGAGCAGGATCTGCGATCGCAGAACCACCGCATTTGTCATTCCTTTTTGAATGAAATTGGCTGAGTGAGTATGCGATGAGTCTGTGGTTTGCAGACTAAGTCTGCGATCGCAGACTTACCAATTCATCCTCTCTTATCTTGCCTAAAGTTCTGGGGTGTATGCGATGGGTCTGCGGTTAGCAGACCCAATCTGCGATCGCAGATACGTCGCGGAAGTCATCTTCTTCAGTAGCTAGGGTTTTCTATCTGCGACGTAGATGCGATCCACATTTTGAATATGTGGATCGCAAAATACATGAAATCCCCAATAATAAGCAACCCATTGATAAACTGAATCTACAACTTTGTTATCTTCACAAAAAGATCTGACCTTTAACATGAAATCAACAAAACTATGGTTTCAAAACCATAACTTGACATCTCAGAGGAAGTGTGCATACCTTGAAGTAAATGATGAGATGAAAAGTATGTGAACTTCTTTGCCGGATTTGGTATATTCCGATGTAAGGATGCCGGAATCTTTTGCTCTGTACTCGTCGGAATTTTTGTTTGATAGTGATGAAATAGGTTTTTATTTTTATTTTCCTTTTTTATACGGTTGAGATAAAGGGGAAAAATAGCAAATTTTAGTCATTGAAGGAAACATGTACCTGATATGTTAGCAACAAAAATGTGGACCGCATAATGAAATGCGGACCGCATTTATTAATGAGGTATCGCAGTTTTGGTCACAACATGAGCAAAAGTCTCTGGACATGTCTGCGAAGGAAATGCGGTTCGCATATTTGAAATGCGAACCGCAGAATAGATAACCTTTACCGCATTTTCAACTGAGAACTGGGCCAATTTCTCTGTGGCTGTCTGCGGTATAAATGCGACTCGCAAAGTGCAAATGCGATTGCAGATTTGGTGATCTTCCTCGCATTTTGTTGCTTCCGTTTTTGCTCAACTCTCTGTCTCACTTTGCGACGCAAATGCGTTTCGCATATATGAAATGCGATAGCATTTGTTTAGCATTCTTCTCTGCGACAGTTTATGCAATTGTAATCACTTTGCTCAACTTTGTGTTCACTTCACAGCTCCTGTATCTGAAAAT
The DNA here is from genome assembly GCA_002018475.1 of Nicotiana obtusifolia. NCBI lineage: Eukaryota > Viridiplantae > Streptophyta > Magnoliopsida > Solanales > Solanaceae > Nicotiana > Nicotiana obtusifolia. The sequence goes on along the minus strand of MCJB01050615.1, from coordinate 5,441 downwards.
AGTCCTTCAACCCAAACTAAGAACACACGTAAATAACTAAGTAAAGAAAAAGAGAAAAAGAAAAGAAAAACAATTTAAACAAATATAACACTAATGAATACCACACATGGGTTGCCTCCCATGAAGCGCTTGATTTAACGTCGCGGCACGACGATGCTAAGATGCATCTGCATTCAGTCGGTAGGCGGTACATTATCATCTTGCAAGGCCAGCTGCTCTATGACATGCTTTTCTCCACTTGTACCCAGATAGTGTTTCAGTCGCTGTCCGTTAACTTTGAAGGTTCGGAGTCCATCCTCCGATGCCAATTCAACAGCCCCAAACGGAGAGACATTTATAACCTTGTAAGGCCCCGACCATTCGGATTTCAACTTACCGGGAAATAGTTTCAGCCTTGAATTAAATAACAACACAAGGTCTCCCACTTTGAACTCTCTCTTTAAGATCTTGGAGTCATGAACGAACTTCATTCGTTCTTTGTAGACCGCTGCACTCTCATATGCATGGAATCTGAATTCCTCTATTTCATTCAATTGAGCAAGCCGTAAGGCTCCGGCCTCCGCCCAATCCATGTTCAATCTTTTTAAAGCCCAAAGAGCTTTATGCTCGAGTTCAACGGGTAGATGGCATGCTTTTCCAAAGACCAACCGATATGGTGATGTACCAATCAGAGTCTTATAAGTGGTACGATAGGCCCAAAGGGCGTCATCGAGCTTCCTTGACCAATCAGTTCTATTGGCATTCACGGTCTTAGCAAGTATACTCTGGATTTCTCTGTTGGAGACTTCTACTTGTCCACTTGATTGTGGATGATAAGGCGTGGCCACCTTATGCTTGACTCCATATTTGTCAAGGAGACCCTTGAATACTCGGTTACAAAAGTGGGAACCTCCGTCACTGATTATGGCTCTTGGAGTGCCGAACCTGGTGAAAATATTCTTCTTTGGGAACGAGGTTACACTCCGAGCTTCATTATTTGGCAAGGCAACGGCTTCCACCCACTTTGACACATAATCTACAGCCACTAGGATGTATTTCATCCCACATGAGCTTATGAAAGGGCCCATGAAGTCAATACCCCAGACGTCGAACAATTCAATTTCCATGACAAATTTCATAGGCATTTCGTGTCTTTTCGAAATCGGGCCTTGTCGTTGGCATTGGTCGCAAGACTTTACCAACTGATTAGCATCTTGGTAGATGGTGGGCCAGTAGTATCCACATTCTAAAACCTTTGCAGCTGTTCGGTTGCACCCATGATGACCCCCAACTGGCGAATCATGACATGCTTTCAAGATCGGTAGAATCTCTTCCTCCGGTACACACCTTTGAATAATGTTATCTGCGCAAATGCGGAATAGGAATGGTTCCTCCCAATAATAATTATGAGAGTCCCTCAAGAACTTCTTTCTCTGGTACGATTCCAACCCTTCCTGAATGAAATCACTAATAATGTAGTTAGCGATGTCAGCATACCATGGTGCCATTACGCTTGATATCATCAGTATTTGTTCATCTGGAAAGGAATCATTGATATCCATCTCTCCTGTTTGTCTTCCTGCTTCTTCCAATCTGGACAAATGATCTGCTACTTGGTTCTGGGTGCCTTTACGGTCCAAGACTTCAAAGTCAAACTCTTGTAGTAATAGTACCCAGCGGATGAGTCGAGGTTTAGCATCCTTCTTCGCCATTAAGTAACGAAGAGCAACGTGATCAGTATATACAATCACTTTGGAGCCTAATAGGTATGCACAGAACTTCTCAAAAGCATATACAATTGCTAACAGTTCCTGCTCCGTTATGGTATAGTTCATTTGTGCTCCATTCAGCGTCTTGCTAGCATAATATATCGGGTGAAGAATTTTATTGTGCCTCTGCCCCAACATCACCCCAATAGCTACTCCGCTTGCATCACACATCAACTCAAAAGGTAATGACCAATCTGGTGTAACAATAATGGGAGCAGTGGTCAGTTTCGTTTTCAACTCTTCAAAGGCAGAGAGGCATTTAGCATCAAAGATAAACTTAGTATCTTTCTCTAAGAGTTTACACATTGGATGTGCAATCTTTGAGAAATCTTTTATGAACCTTCTATAAAATCCCGCATGCCCCAAAAAGCTACGGACACCTTTCACTGTCGTGGGAGGAGGGAGTTTGGAGATGATTTCAATATTTGCTTTATCCACTTCAATACCTTTGCTGGATATTTTGTGCCCCAAAACAATACCTTCGTCCACCATAAAGTGGCATTTTTCCCAGTTTAACACGAGGTTTGTTTCCTCACATCATTTCAACACTGCTTTGAGATTTTTCAAACATCGATCAAATGTTTCCCCAACCACCGAGAAACCATCCATAAAGACTTCGAGGAAATCTTCCACCATATTCGAAAAAATCGACGTCATGCACCGTTGGAATGTAGCTAGAGCATTGCATAAACCAAAGGGCATGCGACTGAAAGCAAAAGTCCCATACGGACAGGTGAATGTTGTCTTTTCCTGATCCTCCAAAGCAATGTTAATCTGATTGTATCCAGAATATCCATCGAGGAAGCAATAAAAGAATTTTCCAGCTAGCCGATCAAGCATTTGATCAATAAAAGGCATAGGGAAGTGATCCTTGCACGTGGCACTGTTGAGCTTCCTGTAATCCATGCATACTCTCCATCCAGTGACGGTTCGTATTGGAATCAGCTCATTCTTTTCATTTGTTACCACGGTCATACCTCCTTTCTTTGGCACACACTGCACTGGGCTCACCCATGAGCTATCGGCAATTGGGTACACAACTCCTGCATCTAGCCATTTTATGATTTCTTTCTTCACCACTTCTTGCATTGCTGGATTCAGTCTTCTCTGATGCTCCACACTTGGTTTTTTCCCGTCTTCAAGTTGAATTTTGTGCTCACAAATTCCAGCTGGAATACCTCGGATGTCCGCTATCGTCCATCCGATTGCCTTTCTGTGTTCCTTAAGAACTTTCAGCAACTGCTCTACCTGCGCATCACTCAACAAAGACGACACAATTACCGGTAAAGTATTATTAGAACCAAGAAATTTGTACCTCAAATGCGATGAGAGTGGCTTGAGCTCTAATTTGGGCGGTTCAATAATGGAAGGCTTTGCTGGAGGCGTGGCTCGATTCTCCAAGTCTAGTAACAGTTTTGGTGGAGTATATGAATACGAACCGCGACCTTCTAAGGCATTATTGATTCCATGAAACCATCCAAATCGTTCCCATCAAAATTCACCAATATGGCCGCTAGGGCCTCACCAAAACACTGCTCTTCCATTTTTATATCCACTGCTTCATCAACTTCATCAATAATACCGATTAAAGAAATGTTTTCATATTCAGCTGGCATCTTCATCCCCTTGCTAGCTTGAAAAGTAACTTCTTCATTATTGACCCGGAACTTTATTTCATTTCATTCCGAGTCCATGAGAGCTCTTCCCGTAGCTAAGAAGGGTCTTCCCAAAATAATGGGGATTTTCTTGTCTACTGCACAATCAAGGATAACAAAATCGGCTGGAATCTGAAATTTTCCAACCTTCACAATCACATCGTCCACAATACCCACGGGTCTCTTGATAGATCGATCAACCATCTGCAATCTCATGCTAGTGGGCCTTGGCATTCCTAGCCCAACTTGTCTGTAAATTCCTAAAGGCATTAAATTTATACTGGCTCCATTGTCGCACAAGGCCTTAGAGCTTATCCTGTGAGTTACATTTACCACTTCATTCCGGGTCGTTCTCTTTTTAGTGATCAAGTCCTTCAAGTATTTGGAAAATCCCCGCATTTCTTGGAAAGCTTCCAAGAAAGGTATATTGACTGATAACTGTTTGAGAATATCATAAAACTTCTCAAATTTCCTATCGTCAACTCTCCTTGTAAGTCTCTGGGGAAATGGTGGAGGCGGTCTAGGAATCGGTGGAAGAATAATTGGTGTTTCTTCCGCCTTATCCTTTACCTCTTCCTGAATATCCTATGTGTCCACAACAATTTCGGGATTTCTACCTACCTCAGCAACATTATTTCTTTCAGCAACCATTTCTCTTCCAATCTCCTTCTGAAAATCTTCAGCAGCATCTTTACCCTGTAATGTCTTACCACTTCTCGTCGTGACAGCCATAATGTGAGCAGTTGGACCACTTCCACTTCCTTTAGGATTTGCAATCGTATCGCTAGGAAGCGTCCCTTTTTGCGGTGGATATTGCTCGCGAGAGAGATCCCTCATTTGCAATTCCAACTTTTGGATAGCTGCTGTGTGGGAGCCAACCAATTCAGTTTCTTCATTGAGGTGTCTGACTTCTCTTGGTTTTGTATTATCCTCTCGAGCATACTTTCCAGTCTAGACTCACTAGATGATCCCTGATTCGGATAGTGCCCTTTCGGAGGAACATACGGATTGGAACTCCGATTTGGAAAATGGTTATTGTTGTTCCAATTACCCTAACTAGGCCCGGTTTGATCACTCCGCCAATGTTGGGAACCTTGCCTTTGCGGGTTTGGTCTCCAATGGTTTTGTGCTGCTTGACCCTGGTAGGGCTGCCTTTGATAACCACCATGAGTATTGTTGACAAAATTTGCCTCTTCATATTCTTCACTGTGTGTTGGCATCACATCTTCTACTACATTAATTTTTTTCTTCTGATACTCAGTGAATAGCTTTGTCAAGACATTCACGTTAGTAGCAAGCTCAGCGATCACTTGGTCTCTTTCTTGGTTTTCTTTGATCAAATTATTCATGGAAGGAGACCCAATTGTAATGCCACATGTATTGTCCTCAAAATGCCAATCTTGATTATGTTTGGCCATCTTGTCCAGGATCTGAGTAACTCTAGCGAAAGTCTTATCCATGAAAGAACCAGTTGCGGCATTCTTTGCTATAGATTGGTTCATAGGGTCCAAACCCATGTAGAACTTTTCCAGCAAAATGGAGTCTGGAAAATCGTGGTTTGGCGACCTCACCAAATACAATTTGAACCTCTCCCATGCTTCGTGCAGCTGTTCACCCGGTAGTTGTTTGAAGAAAAATATCTTGTCCCGGAGTTCAAATTTCTTGCTCTGTGGAAACCACTTTGACAAGAATGCCCGAACCAGCTCAGGCCATGAACGGATGGAATTTGGAGGAAGGTTTTGCAGCCATCTCCTCGCATCTCCAACCAGCGAATACTTAAAGCATCTAAGCCTTAATGCATCGTCAGAGACATTGTTTTGTTTGTGCGTTGCACAAACACCCAAAAAGTTCCTGAGGTGCTGCGTCGGATCGTCATCAGTAGAATTTCTGAAGTATCCTTCAGCTTTCAGCATCAATATCAACCCATGTTCTACTTTGAAAGTAGCAGCAACTATGGCTGGTGGTACAATAGCATTGGTGTCTTCAATGTATTCCTCAATGTCGGCAAACGGATTCTCTTCGTTTGCCACATCCACAT